>JAGKTI010000526.1:119544-129957 GCA_018397915.1 Birgus latro | reverse complement strand
TATAACTTACATACAGTTAATCAGACATATAACAAATTACTGAACAAAGAATTTACTAACACTGACACTTAGGCTAAACTGCTTGATGGGGCTTGAAGATGACTTCCGAGGCTGGGAGCGGTGGTTAGTTACCACCTTCCCCCTCACTGCTTTCCGCCACCACTTTTGAGTCCCCCACACCACCACTTCCCAATGTTTCTATATCAGAGCCCTCAAAATCCAGTGGGTGCTCATCAAGCTCCCCAATGTTGTCAGTGTCCTCATCCACAGCACCATCGTCCTCCCCAGGCTGTATGTTCTCCAAAGCCTGGGCTTGTTGGATACGAGAGGACAGGAATGATGTTATCAGAGTCTGATGACATGCATGAACTCTGGCATTGAAAAGGTCCTTGTAATTAGCCAGAAGTCTATCCACCATCAGGAGGATGGTGTCCCTGATCTCTGGCCTCCCGTCACATTCCTCAGTTTGCTCCTTCAAACGAGCAGTTGTTGCCAGCAAGTCTGTGATTTGGTGAGATGTTGGCTCACCTGGTGGGACAGGTAAGGGTTCTTCCTGAACTTTGTTGCCACTTACTTATTTGTCTATTTTCAACATCTCCTAAATGGTCGGTTCAGGCTGCGGTGGCTCAAAGCAAGTGGCTGAGGAGATGAGGGGGCTCACGAAAAATGTAGGAAAATCACGAGACTCCTTGGAAAAGAACATTCCCTTGCCATCGCGAAACGAAATTTCGTGAGAGTATATATCGCGAAATTAGTGAGGTTACTGTAGTAAGAATGGATTTGAATGAAGAAGAAAGAGAAGTTTTAAAATCTTTGAAGAAACAAGTAAAGGAAAAAAATGACAGGAGGACAGAGGAGGAATGTAAAGCTTTTTTTTTGGAGAGTATGGATATGAAAGTAAGGAAGTGGTATGTGAGGAACTAGATTTGAAGGAAAGAAGGGGGATGGATATGAATATGAAAAAGGGAAGAATGAGTAAAGATAAAAACAGTACAGTAAATCTGAGTATCATGTATAGTAATGTAGATGGGTTATATCTAAGAAAGGGGAAATTGGAGACTATATAAATGAAAATAAATCTGAAATTATTTACTGAGTGGAGACTAAATTGCCCTGAGATGCTAATACAAAATGATTTGGATGGAACAGTTATAACATTTGGAGGAAGGATAGTGAAAGCAAGTTTGGGGAAGGTATAATGATCTTAACTGTAATGACCTAAGAACAAAATACTGTATATAGAAACTGAAAATACGATGGCTGAACTTTTGGGAATTGAAATAGAGGACAGTTATGGAGAAAAGATTGATGTACTGTAATAGTATTTTATATGCCCCCCAAAACTAGGGCATGGACAAAAGAAGATTACGAACAGTTTATAAGAGAATCCATTATTAAACTGAAGATGTTAATTGAATGAAGAAATAGAATAATAATAATGGGAGATTTTAACTGTAGAGAAGTTGATTGGGATAGTTTTGATGCTGGGAATAATGAGGAATCATGGGGAAATAAATTAATGGAATTGGTGATGGAAAATATGTTAACTCCCCCTGGGGGTAGGAGGGTTTTCAAGAATTCTCCCCCAGTATCCCTGCTTGTCTTAAGAGGCAACTAAAAGGGTTGGTGGTGGATTTGTTCCCCACCCTGTAAAACAACTAACTAAAGATATGAACAAGAAGCCTCGGACCAGGACTGACCAAAAATTGACGACAAAGGACTTGGTAAGGATTGCAACCTGGAATGTAAGGGGTATGAGTGATGAGGTGAAAGAAAGAGAGAGATTGTACAGGTGCTTGAGGGTGCAAAAGTGGATATATGTGGACTAACTGAAACTAAATGGCGAGGTGAAAGAATGAGAGTATGGATGGGGTATATGCATGGGAGTAGGTGAGAATGAGAGGGCAAAAGAAGGAGTGTGTATTGCTATGAGTAACTGATGGAAGGAGAATATATGAGAGTATGGATCAGTTGGGTCAAGGATTGTGTGGGTAAGAGTGAAAGTTGGACTACAAATGTGGGCAATTGTGTACGTGTATGTGCCAGTGCAAGATCGTGTAAATAGAGTGAGAGAAGAGTTTTGGACAAATGTGGAAGCATGCTTGGAAAAGTTTGAAAGGAATGAGAGAGTGTTTCTGATTGGAGATATGAATGGAAAAGTAGGGAATGTGATGGAGTGGTTGGTGAGTGGGGTGTGCCTGCAGAGATGGATGAGAATGACAGTGCTTTAGTGGACATTTGTGCCGGGAGGGGATTGGTGATAGCTAATACCCTCTTCAGGCAGAAAATGATCCATAGGTATACATGGCAAGTGTTGAGAAGGGTGGAAGGTAAACTGAATGAATGGAAGGCAATGACTGACTATGTGTGTGTGTGGATGAAAGGATGAGATGATGTGTAATGGATGCAAGAGTATATAGAGGTTGGGGGAGTGGACTTTCTGACCACCACTGGATGGCGGTCAGAATCAGGGTTGAAACAAAATGGAGGAAGGGAAGGACAGGAGGAAGTAGTTCTTCTGAGGAGGGTAGATAAGTTACAGGAGGATTGAATAAATACAGAATATAAAAGGGAAGTGGAGGAGCGATTGGGTAAATATAGATTGGAGCAGATGGGGGACGTGGAAGGTGTGTGCAAGATATTCACAGAAAAAATCTGTGCAGCATGTGAGGTGGTGTGTGGGATGAAGAGAAGACGAAAGGGGGTTCAGGGAACAGCATGGTGGACTGAAGAGGTGAGAGAGGCTGTGGCACAAAAGAAGAAAGCATATAATGAGTGGATGATGAACGGGGGCGTTGAAGAAGTTGAGAGATGGAAGAGAGAGTTATATGTAGAGAGGAGGAGAGAGGTGAAAGATTAGTAAGAGAGAGTAAGAAGAGAGTGGATGAGGAATTAGGAAGGAATTTGAGTGTAAAATGGAGGGAATGTAAGAAAATGTTCTGGAAAGAGGTAAAGAGAATTAGACAGGGTGCCAACGAAGTTAATGGGGGTGTGAAAGATAAAAATGGTAGGTTACTAGTGGAGACGGGAGAAAAATTGAACAGATGGGGAGAACACTTTAATGATTTGTTGAACATAGAGGATGAAAGTAATGCAAGTATAAGTGGCTGGGGAATGGCTGGGAGAAGGAGGGTTGTGAGAAGAGAGGAAGAAATCAATAGGATGGAGGTTGTGGAAGCAATGAAGAAAGTCAAAATGGGGAAAGCCCCAGGAATTGATGGAGTGTGTGGTGAAATGCTGAAGCATGGGGGAGAGATAGTAATAGAATGGATGTGGAAGGTGTGCAGATTGGCTTGGGAGGAGAGTAGAGTCCCGGAGGATTGGTAGTCAGGTATAATTATTCCCTTATAGAAAGGAAAAGGGGAAAATGAACTGTGTGGTAATCATAGGGGCATTTTCCTTCTTATTTTAATAGGAAAAGTATATGGTAGGATACTTATTGACAGAGTTAGGGAAATAACAGAGGAATTAGTTGGAGAAAAACAGGAGGGTTTAGGAAGGGAAGAGGATGTGTAGACCAGATATTCATTGTTCGATCTTTAGTGGAAAAGTTTCAAGAGAAGGGAATGAAGTTGTATGGAGCCTTCATGGATTTGGAGAAGGCATATGACAGGGTGGATAGACAAGGATTGTGGAAAATATTAAGAATATGTGGAGTAGATGGGAAGTTGTTGAATACTGTGAAGAGTATGTATGAGGGTGCTAAGGCTGCAGTGCATGTGGATGGCAAACTGAGTGAATATTTCCATTTGAAGGTTGGATTGAAACAAGGATGTGTTATGTCTCCATGGTTGTTCAGTCTGTATATGGATGGGGTTATAAAAGAGATACAAGGTCGGGCAGTGGATGTTGGAGCGGCCCTAGTGAGAGAGGGCAGTGTTTGGAAACTCCCTGTACTGTTGTTTGCAGATGTTACCATGTTGTTGAGTGAAGACGAAGGGGAGCTGCAAGGCTTGGTAGATGAGTTTGGAAGAGTGTGTAAGAAGCAGAATCTAAAGGTGAATGTAGGGAAGAGTAAAGTTCTGGTCTTTGAGAGAAGTGAAGCCAGTGAATGTACAGTGAGATTGGATGGGGAGGTTATGGAGAATGTGAGTGCATTCAAGTACTTGGGTAGTGTGATAAGTAAGGATGGAATTCTGGAGGGTGAAGTGCTTGAAAGGGTGCAGCAGGGAAGGAATGTTGCTGGTTCCTTGAAATCAGTGATAAGAAACAGGGAAGTGAGCATGGAAGTGAAAAAGTTGCTGCATGACTATTGTGATACCAACTCTAACATATGAAAGTGAAGCTTGGACCCTGTTGGAAGGACAGAAGTCAAGAGTGAGAGCAGTGGAAATGAGTTATTTGAGAGGAGCATGTGGAGTTACATGGAGAGACAGACTAACAAATGAGGAAGTGAAGGAGGGTTGTGGTGTGGTTGTGAACGTGATAGGAAGCGTTAGGAGAAACACGTTAAGGTAGTTTGAGCATGTGGAGAGGATGGAGCGTGAGAGACTGACGAGGAGGGTGTATGTGAGTGAGGTGGAGGGGGGGTGAGGGAGGGGGAGGCCGAAGGTGAGATGGAGGGATGGAGTGGAGAGGTATATGAGAGAGGGGGGTGTGAGCTGGGAGCAGGGCAGTGAAATGGCAAGGGACAGAGCAACATGGAAGCAATTTGTTTGTGGCCACCCCGTGGGGGATTGAGGCATCTGGCAGTTGATGGATAGATAGACAAGAATTAGGGGTGACGATGAGCCATGAAAGCTCAACTTAGTATTCACAAAGGACCCTAATGATGTTTCGTTTCATTTAGTTTTTGAAGGCTGCAACATGCTTGCATGCGTCGGCCTTTTTTGGATTGGAGCGTGTAGCATTTTATGACCGGATGCCCTTCCTGATGTCTACCAATGACCCTTGGGTGGATTCGATCCTCCGACCCTGCAGCCAGAGCGGAGCGCTCTAACCCACTGAGCCACGGCTGCTACAAAAAGAATATAATCTACCAATGCCCTTTTGTAAAAGCGATCATCTGGTTATTGAGAAGGAAGTGGTTGTAGTACGGGAAGGAGAAAGAAATGAAAAACACAGAGAAAATAGATACAATTATGGGAAGGAAAACTTTGCTTCCCTGAGGAACTTTTCCAAAATGTAGACTGGAATAAAATGAATACGATCACAAATGCTGGTTGGTAATATGAGTTTTTTATAGAAGTATGTAAAACAGGAGTTAGTAAATACAGTATGTTCCAAAATTTTCCGCAGCTATGGAAAAGAGGAAAGTGTCAGGGGACAATGAGAGTTTTACTCTGGCGTGTCGCCAGATGTCAGGGGAAATTTAAGTATTCCCAAGAAATAATGAAATATTGTATAACTGGTATACAATGTATAGCTAAGTGTGCTATGTCAATTCTCTAGGGTCGAGAATTGCAAACTTCCTCAACGGCACGCAGCAGAGAACTAGACGCTCTATTGGGCTGCAATATTGTACCGTTGGCCTACGAGAAAGTTTCTTCTCCCCCCCCAACAATAAAAAAAAATTAATAATAATAATAATAACAGGCTCTTGGCTGAGCCAAACTCCTAGCTAGCACAACGGATTTAAAGAGTGATGTCAAAGCTGGCCTAAGTACCGGCCGTGATTTAATTCAAACGTTGTGCTAACGCAGAGTAGCAAAACTGTATTAAATAATAGAGTGGAGTAATCAAACACAGTTAATATACTTTAACAAAGCTCAAGAAAAGAACTGTGAATTTATTAATTACAAAGAAATGAATTTACGTTACATGAAATTCAAATCAAGTAAAGGAATGCACTCACTCACTCAGACACTCAGATAACGGCTAAATATTTCAAAAAGCTTAGCCTAGGAAAAAAAACAGAAAATACTGATCGGTATGGATGAGACTGTACTGCAGTCGATCACCAACAAGGTGGGAACTAGGGAAGACACGCCGATTCAAGCCGAGATCTGAAATAAAGAATTCACTCGAGCCTCTAGAGGCATACGACCCAATCTTTCCGTGACTAAGACCAGACTGATTTGAATACGCGACGCGGCGTGGGTGGGAGCTCGCGCGCATGCGCAAATGGGCCCGGAGCAAAGCCTGACAACTAAAAATTATCGTATATATTAATTTGCTCCTCACAAAATCACTGGATGTCACGATTTAACTTAACGTGATTTTACAATGAAGAAAATTCGTGACAGAAAGAATGGTTTAACAATAGGTGCAGAATGGCACTTGAGGCAAGAAAAAGAGCATGGAGTAAAGCGAGAAGAAGGTATAATGAAAGGGCTTGGGAGGAGTACAAGCAGGTAAGAAATAAATATGTAAGAGTGCGGAGAGATGGAGAAAGGAAATACGATAAACATATTGTAAGTAAATGTAAAAAAAGAGCCGAAAATGTTTTATAGGTTTGTAAATGGTTAAATGAAAGTTATGGACAGTATAATACAATTGAGGGATGGAGATGAAACATATGAAAGAGAAGAAGAATTGTGCGATATAATGAGCAACAAACTGCAATCGGTCTGTGTGTTGGAGGAGGAATTTAGGGATCCTGAAATGGAACCCAGGATGATGGGAATGGCAGAAATTATAGTTAATGTGAATGAGGTGCTACAGTTGATGAGGGATTTGGATGTGAGGAATGCAGTGGAACCAGATGGTGTGGCTGGATGGATTCTGAGGGAATGTGCAGACCAGTTAGTGTGGCCTGTGTATGTCATCATTAAGACATCACTGGAAAATGGACAGTTACTTAAAGATTGGAAAGGAGCAAGTATTGTGCCAATCCTCAAGGGAGGAGATAGGGAAGAACCACTCAGTTCCAGACCTGTATCACTTACTAGTGTAGTTTGTAAAATCTGTGAGAAAATTATTAGAAAAAGATGGATAAAGCATTTAGAAGAAAACGATGTGATAACACCAGGACAATTTGGTTTTAGCGAAGGAAGATCATGTGTTACTAACCTATTAAGTTTCTACAGTAGGGTAATAGATGTCATACAAGAAAGAGAGGGATGGGCAGATTGTGTGTATCTTGATCTCAGGAAAGCATTTGACAGGGTGCCCTATAGGAGACTGCTGTGGAAGTTGAAGACCATTGGAGGGGTGCATGGGAAACTATTAAAGTGGATGGGAGATTATTTGATAGAAAGGCAGATGAGAACAGTGGTAAGAGACAAGGTTTCACAATGGAGAAGCATGACTTGTGGAGTACCCCAGGGCTCTGTCTTGGCCCCTAATAACGTTTCTGATATATATAAATTATTTGCCAGAGGGTTTGAATAGTTACATGAGTATGTTCGCAGATGATGCTAAAATTATGAAACATATTAAATGTACTGATAGTTGTAAAAACTGCAAGAGGACTTGGTAGGTGGTGGCGACCATCATCCACTCACTTGATGTAATGCTGCCTACTTCTTCCTTAGCCTTTATCATTCTTTTTCTGTGCCTGCCCTCCTTTCTTCCTATTTCTCCTATATTTCCTGTCACTTCTTACTGGTTTTCTTTCCTTTACAGGTGGCATTACATTGAGTGACAAGCCAAATGGTTTCCTGTAAGCCAAGAAACCATTTACAACGCTGGGTGGTAACCATGTAACCAAACCATACGTGCTCCCTACGTGTCAACAAGTGGGTTGGTGGAGGGTTAGTACCCCTCCCCGTAAAAAAAAAACTCAAAGTCAAATGGCCATCCCTTACGGGATTGTGGTGTCTGGCAATAGATAGATAGATAGATAGGACTTGGACAAACTCCACAGTTGGAGCCAGACTTGGAAAATGGATTTTAATGCCAACAAGTGTTATTTATTTATAATGGGAATAAGTGAGAAAGACTGCACTGGGCATATAAAGTGGGCAGTGAGATAATTAGCAAAAGAAAGGATGACAAAGACTTGGGAGTGATTATTCAGGATGACTTGTCACCAGAAAAGCATATAAACAAAATCATTGGGGGAACTTATAGATTACTGACTTTTTTTTTTTTTTTATGCAAGGAAGAAGGAACCAAGGGCCATGGGCCCGCATACTGTTCCTTCCAAGAAAAAGTAAAAACAATACAAAAGAGAGCCAAATTCAAGATCCATTCATTTCGAGATGCCTGGACACACTGCGTTTGAAAGACTGGAGATCATAGGAAGTAGGGAATACAGACAGAGGGAGACAGTTCCAGAGTTGACCAGTTGCATAAATGAAGGACTGGGAATAACGGTTAACTCTTGCATTAGAGAGTTGGACAGAAAAGGGATGAGAGTTTGTTGCTAGACGGATACTTTCCCGTCGTAGAGGTGGAGGGATGCAAGCAGACAGTTCAGAGGAACAGTGACCATTGAAGTAGCGATAGAAGAGAGATAAAGAAGCAACAGTGCGGCGAAGAGACAAAGGTTGAAGGGAATCAGTAAGAGGAGGAGAGTTAATGAGACAAAAAGCCTTTGACTCCACCCTATTGAGAAGAACCTGATGTGGGGAGCCTCCCCACACATGAGAGTTGTACTCCATACACGGGCGAATAAAACCCGTGTACAAGGTCAACATCTGTCCAGGGGTAAAGAAAGCTCGGAGTCGGCCCAGCACACCTAATCTCTTGGAAGCAGATTTTACAGATGTAATATGTTCTTTCCAAGACAAATCCCAAGAGAATGAAACCCCTAGCATGTTCAAGGATGAGGCAGGACTGAGCTGGACATTATTAAACATTAGTGGGTAATCCTGAGGAAGATTTTGTCGGGTTGATAAGTGTAAGAACTGAGTTTTTGATGCATTAAAAATAACAAGATTATTTTTACCCCAATCAGAGATATGAGCCAAGTGAGACATTAGGTGTGCCATAGCCTCATCCCTTGTTTGCTGAAGTAACTGCTGAGATGTTTTCGTTTTCGTTTTTGAAGGCTCCAACATGCTTGCATGTGTCGGCCTTGGTCACCTAATGGCGGCTCTCCACGCTGCTCGATCTCTGACAGCCTCCCTATTCAGTCCCTTAACCCGTAAGTCACATTTAATGACCTCATCCCATGTCTTTCTCGGTCTACCCCTCCCAACCCCTCCCCCAGTATTAACACTTCCCACCCTCTGTACCCAATTATCATCCCCCATCCTCTCCACATGTCCAAACCACCTCAGCCTACCTCTCCTCATCACAACACCAATACACTCCAGTCCCATCCTACCTCTCAACTCTTCTATCGTAAACCCAGCCCCACCAGGCCTTGCACGCAGTGACGCACTGCACATCCACCTAATCATTGTCATTTCTGGACGTTTAAACCTGCGAGTATCCTCTTCCTTTACTGCCCAGGTCTCACTACCATACAGTATCACACTCCTAACACATGCTGCATACAAAGACCTCTTAGCACGTAAGGAGAGTCCTCTCAATGTCAGGAGAGGCAGCAGCTCCCTGAACTTCTTCCAACCACTTCTCACTCTAGCAACCGAGCTAACTCCAGCCCCACCTCCGGCACATAACATGTCTCCCAGATAACAAAACTCCTCCACACACTCAAGAGACTCACCTGCAAGTTCAACCCTCTCACGCCTAACAATCTCCACCTGCTCTCCCCGACACACCGCACACATGAAATCAGCTTTATCTCGCAGTCTACCTCTAATACCACTACATCTCTTGTGCACCCACTTATCACAAACACTGCACAAGATGGAATTACTTCCCACACCCATGTGGCAAACTGCACATGGCCACTCTCCCTCTCCTCTGGTTGTACCGCCACCAACCCTAGATATCATCACTTTTGTTTTATCTGCATTTACCCTTAAGCCCTTGTACCCCATACCATCTCTCCACTTCTTAAATCTTTCTTCAGCCTCCCCTTCATTCTCAGCAATCAACACCAAATCATCAGCATACAACATCTCCCAAGGGAGTCCATCTCTGAAGTCACGTGAGAGGGCTTCAAGCACCATGATAAACAACAAGGGACTCAAAACTGACCCCTGATGCACACCAACATTCACAGGAAACTCATCACTCAAAACTCCATTCACTCTTACCTGGGTGCGAGCACCCACGTACATGGCCATAACCACCCTAACCAGCCACTCTTCCAACCCCAGCTTTCTCATTGCCCACTTCACCATCTCTCTAGGGACTCTGTCAAAGGCCTTTTCCAAATCAACAAAAACAAAATACAATTCCCTTTTCTTGCCAATATATTTTTCCTGAAGCTGTCGAACAATGAATATGGCATCAGTGGTCCCCCTGCCTGGCATAAACCCAAACTGCATCTCATTGATATTCACTCTTTCTCTAATCATACCTTCTAGAACTCTCTCCATTACTTTCATTATCTGATCTAAGAGCTTTATACCTCTGTAATTTCCCCTTTCCAGGGCATCACCCTTCCCTTTGTACACATTTACAATTACACTCTTCAGCCAATCATCTGGGACAACACACTCATATATAATC
>JAGKTI010000526.1:90190-114922 GCA_018397915.1 Birgus latro | reverse complement strand
GCAATCAACACCAAATCATCAGCATACAACATCTCCCATGGGAGTCCATCTCTGAAGTCACGTGAGAGGGCTTCAAGCACCATGATAAACAACAAGGGACTCAAAACTGACCCCTGATGCACACCAACATTCACAGGAAACTCATCACTCAAAACTCCATTCACTCTTACCTGGGTGCGAGCACCCACGTACATGGCCATAACCACCCTAACCAGCCACTCTTCCAACCCTAGCTTTCTCATTGCCCACTTCACCACCTCTCTAGGGACTCTGTCAAAGGCCTTTTCCAAATCAACAAAAACAAAATACAATTCCCTTTTCTTGCCAATATATTTTTCCTGATGCTGTCGAACAATGAATAGGGCATCAGTGGTCCCCCTGCCTGGCATAAACCCAAACTGCATCTCATTGATATTCACTCTTTCTCTAATCATACCTTCTAGAACTCTCTCCATTACTTTCATTATCTGATCTAAGAGCTTTATTCCTCTGTAATTTCCCCTTTCCAGGGCATCACCCTTCCCTTTGTACACATTTACAATTACACTCTTCAGCCAATCATCTGGGACCACACACTCATATATATTCATATTTATCAGGTCAGTGACTAACCTCACCCCAGTATCTCCTGAGGCCTTCAACATTTCAGCAGTCAACCCAGACACACCTGCCGCCTTCCCCACCCGCATCCTGCCTATTGCCTCACTAACAGCAGCAGCGTCAATCAAAGGCCAAGGCCCAAACACTGGATCAGCTGGCTCCAAACCTTCCCTGTCCCAATCAAACTCCTCATTCAACAACCAGCTATAATGCTCTCTCCATGCATCTTTAATATCCTCACTGTTTACCACTACTCTTCCTTCATCATTCGTCACACACTGCTCGCCTACAATGTCCCTATTATCTCTCTTCACCTGATTTTCCACCCTAAAAACCATATTTTTCCTTCCTTCATGATTTAAATTATCAAGTAAAAGTCTCTGTGACTCCGACTTCGCCCTGTATACCTCTCTTCTAGCCCTGCGCTTGGCAGCCAAGTACTCCGCCCTGTTACCACCCTTCTTCCATTCCCGAAAAAGCCTTCTTTTATCCTTAACTGCAGCTTCTACACCCTCATCCCACCACCAAGTTACGTTATGTCTTGGTGGGCCTCTTGTCCAACCGCATATTGCATATCGGTAACTCTCAAGACGTTGTTCTTAAGGGCTCTATACTGTTCATTAACGCCTCTATCTACAGCTTCCTGTTCAGCCACCACTCTCCTCATCTCACTATAAAAGGCACCCCATACTGATTGGTTTCCCAGTTTCCATATTTTCCTCCTAGGTACATATGTCCTCCTTCTCATCATTCGTTCCTTAAGCACCATGTCACAAATCAACAGTTTGTGCTGCTGCTGCACACACTCCTCGCTTCCTACAACTTTAACATCCCTCACTAATCTCCTATCAACCCTCCTGACCAGAAAATAATCTATCTGACTACTATTTCCCCCGGACTCGTACGTAATCAATCTAGTCACTCTTTTTCTAAAATGTGTGGACGTTGTGGAAATCGAATGGAAAGGTGAAGGATGGAATCATCAGCATATGAGTGGATAGGGTTAGATGTACAGCTTAGGTCATTGATGAATAAAAGAAAGAGAGTTGGTGATAGGACAGAGCCCTGACGAACACCACTGTTGATAGGTCTAGGAGAAGAACCATGGCCGTCTACAACAGCAGCTATAGAACGACCAGAAAGGAAGCTAGAGATGAAGGCACAGATAGAAGAATAGAAACCGTAAGAGGGCAGTTTGGAAATCAAATATTTATGCCAGACTCGATCGAAAGCCTTTGAGATGTCAAGTGCAATGGCAAAGCTTTCGCCAAAGTTCCGAAAGGAGGATGACCAGGAGTCTGAAAGGTAGGTGAGAAGATCGCCAGTGGAGCGTCCCTGACGGAACCCATACTGACAATCAGAAAGAAGGTTGTGACAGGAGAGATGCTTTAAAATTTTTCGGTTAAGAACTGATTCAAAAACTTTTGATACGCAGGATGTTAAAGCAATTGGACAATAGTTAGAGGGTTGGGAATGGTCACCCTTCTTTGGGACTGGCTGAATGAGAGCAAACTTCCAGCAAGAAGGAAAGGTACAAGTTGAGAGACAAAGGCGAAAGAGTTTACCTAGGCAGGGTGTAAGCACAGAAGCACAGTTTTTGAGGACAACAGGAGGGACTCCATCAGGCCCATATGGCTTGTTAATATTGAGGCTAGTGATGGCAGAAAATACATCTGCTGAAGAAATTTCAATGCCAGTCATGAGGAAGTCTGAGGGGGGAAGTGATGGAGGAACAGCACCGGAATCGTCTAAGGTAGAATTGGAGGAGAAAGTCTGAGCAAAGAGATCTGCTTTATCAGTAGAAGAAATAGCTACAGAGCCATCAGAGTAGAAAAGAGGAGGGAAGGATGATGAGGTAAAGTTGTTAGAAAGGTTTTTGGCAAGGTGCCAAAAGGAGCGAGAAGAATTCGACTTGGAGAGTTGGGAACATTTATCACGGATGAAATTATTTTTAGCAGAGCGACGAACATACTTAGCACGATTCCGGGCAGAAATATAAAAAAGATGTGATTCATGGGTGGGTTGGCTCCGGTACCTTTTAAAGGCCCCCTCTTTGTTGCAGATAGCATTAGAACAAGCGTGATTAAACCAAGGCTTTCTTGCATTAGTCAGAGGATATGAAAAAGGAATGTATGCTTCCATGCCCGAGAGAATAACCTCCGTAATGCGCAGGGCACACTCAGACGGCTCCCGGCCATGGAAGCAATAATCATTCCAAGGAAAATCAAAGAAGTACTGCTTGAGGGCCTCCCAATCTGTGGCTCCAAAGTGCCACAGGCGGCGTTTCTTTGGAGGGTCCACAGGCTGTACTGGAGCAATAGGACAGGTTAAGGTAATAAGGTTATGATCGGAGGAGCCCAACGGAGAGAAAGATTAACAGTGTAAGCAGAAGGATTAGTTGTTAGGAAAAGGTCAAGTATGTTGGAACTCTCTCCAAGGCGGTCAGGGATACGGGTAGGGTGCTGTACAAGCTGCTCTAGGTCATTAAGGATAGAAAAGATGTAAGCTTGTTCACCAGGTGGATCAGTGAAAGGAGAGGAGAGCCAAAGGTGGTGGTGAACATTGAAATCTCCTAAAATGGAGATTTCAGAGAAAGGAGAAATGGATAGAATGTGTTCCATCGTTGAAGTAAGATAGTCGAAGAATTTTTGATAGTCGGTAGAATTAGGAGATAAGTAAACACCACAGATATATTTAGTCAGAGAATGACAGGAGAGCCGAAGCCATAGAGTAGAGAATTCAGAAGAATCAAGTTCAGGAACATGAGAGCAAGATAGATCGTTGCGTACATATACACAACAGCCACCTTTGGCTTTGAAATGAGAATAGAGAAAGTAGGAGGATACAGAAAAGGATTTGCTGTCAGTTGTCTCAGACAGCTGAGTCTCAGAAAGAAAGAGAAGGTGAGGTTTAGAGGAGAGGAGGTGGGGCTCAACAGAGCGAAAGTTAGAGGAAAGGCCATGAATGTTACAGAAATGAAGGAGGAGTGAGTCAGACAGTGGTTCCAGGCAGCTCCGAGAGCCGTCACCGGGAGAGGGGCGGATGGTGGGGGCATTTATGGTCCCCCCCCCCCGGGGACTCCGAGGCATGATTTATGTGCCCGATTTTTAAGAATTTTTTGAAAAAGAAGTGTAGTGTGTAGCGTGTATGTAGTTTGGTGTTGACATTCAGAGAAACTTGTATTGGAGAGCATGCTGGTCTACTCTCTGTGTTACTGAGACACTGAAAAAGTTCAGCAAAGGGGGATGGTCAGGAACAAGTCCTGAGGGCTGATGAAACGGGAGCTTCAGCTCTCCCTGTCATCAGCTTTCCATCCTCCTCGGGAGTACTGCCCTGCTCGACTGGTGCTACAGTCTCCTCACCTAACATGAGAATGGCTTTTAATTATATGGATGAGGAAATGTTGAGGGAGTTGATAGTGACCATGGTAAGACCAAGACTAGAGTATGTGGCTGTGGTATGGTCACCTCACTTGAAGAAGCATATTGATAAACTAGAGAGGGTTCAACGGATGGCAACGAGGATGATACCATGTTCAAGGGAATTCACCTATGAGGAGAGGTTGGAAAAACTGAAGTTACCGACATTGCGTGAGAGAAGGGAAAGAGGTGCCTTGATCACGATATTTAGAAATGGAAAGGGTGGATAGGGAGGATCTTTTTGTGTTGGGTGATGGAAGAACAAGAGGTCATGGCTCCAAGTTGAGGAAAAGTAAATGTCTTGAGGATCTCAAAAGGTTCAGTTTTCCGAACAGAAGCATAAGTACAGTATTTGGAATGACTTAGACAAGGAGGTGGTGCAGGCGAAAAACATTCATGTGTTTAAAACTAGATTAGATAAATGTTGATATGGAGACAGGACAACACGAGCTTAGCTCAATTCCTGTATACTACAAATAAGTAAATACACACACATACACACACATGCCCACACATGCCCACACACATACACAGTTGAAAACCTATGGAGGTGTACATGGAAAATTGTTGAAATGAATGGAAAATTATTTGATAGGAAGACAAATGAGAACTGTAATATGAGACATGTTTTCTCAGTGGAAAAAGGTAACTAATGGAGTGCCCCAAGGTTTGTTGTTGGGCCTAATCATGTTCTTGATATATATAAATGACATGCCTGAAGGGTTGAGTACTTCTGTCTATCTATCTATCTATTGCCAGACGCCTCAATCCCGAACGGGGTGGCCACAAACAAATCGCCTCCATGTCACTCTGTCCCCTGCCATTTCACTACCACACTCCCAACTCACACCCCCCTCTCTCATATACCTCTCCACTCCATCCCTCCACCTCATCCTTGGCCTCCCCCTCCCTCTCGGCCCCTCCACCTCACTCACATATACTCTCCTCGTCAATCTTTCACTCTCCATCCTCTCCACATGCCCAAACCACCTTAACGTGTTTCTCCTAACGCTTCCCATCACGTCCACAACCACACCACAACGCTCCTTCACTTCCTCATTTGTTAGTCTCTCTCTCCATGTGACTCCACATGCTCCTCTCAAATAACTCATTTCCACTGCTCTCACTCTTGACTTCTGTCCTTCCAACAGGGTCCGAGCTTCACTTCCATATGTCAGAGTTGGTATCACAATACTGTCATGTAACAACTTTTTCGCTTCCATGCCCACCTCCCTGTTTCTTATCACTGCTTTCAACGAACCAGCAACCTTCCTTCCCTGCTGTACCCTTTCGAGCACTTCACCCTCCAGACTACCATCCTTACTCATCACACTGCCCAAGTACTTAAATTCACTCACATTCTCCATTTCCTTCCCATCCAATCTCACTGTACACTCACTGGCTTCACTTCTCTCAAAGACCATCACTTTACTCTTCCCCACATTCACCTTTAGATTCCGTTTCTTACACACTCTCCCAAACTCATCTACCAAGCCCTGCAGCTCCCCTTCGTCTTCACTCAACAACACAGTATCATCTGCAAACAACAGTACAGGGAGTTTCCAAACACTGCCCTCTCTCACTAAGGCCGGTCCAACATCCACTGCCCGACCTTTTATCTGTTTTATAACCCCATCCATATACAGATTGAACAACCATGGAGACATGACACATCCTTGTTTCAATCCAACCTTCAAATGGAAAGATTCACTCAGTTTGCCATCCACACGCACTGCAGCCTTAGCACCCTCATACATACTCTTCACTGCCTTCAACAACTTCCCATCCACTCCATATATTCTTAATACCTTCCACAAACCTTGTCTATCCACCCTGTCATATGCTTTCTCCAGATCCATGAAGGCTGCATACAACTTCTTGCCCTTCTCTAGAAACTTTTCCACTAAGGATCTAAGAATGAATATCTGGTCTACACAACCCCCTAACTCTGTCAATAAGTATCCTACCATATATTTTTCCTATTACACTAAGAAGGCAAATGCCCCTATGATTACCACACACTGCTTTTTCCCCTTTTCCTTTGTAGAGAGGAATAATTATACCTGACTTCCAATCCTCCGGGACTCTACCCTCCTCCCAAGCCAATCTGCACACCTTCCACATCCATTCTGTTACTATCTCTCCCCCATGCTTCAGCATTTCACGACACACTCCATCAATTCCTGGGGCTTTCCCCATTTTAACTTTCTTCATTGCTTCCACCACTTCCATCCTGGTGATTTCTTCCTCTCTTCTCACAACCCTCCTTCTCCCTGCCATTCCCCAGCCATTTATACTTGCATTACTTTCATTCTCTATGTTCAACAGTTCATTAAAGTGTTCTCTCCATCTGTTTATTTTTTCTCCCTTCTCCAATAGTAATCCACCATTTTTATCATTCACACCCCCACTGACTTCGTTGGCACCCTGTCTAGCTCTCTTTACCTCCTTCCAGAACATTTTCTTACATTCCCTCCACTTTGCACTCATTTCCTTCCAATTTACTCCTATGTTGAGTACATATATAAGTTTATTTGCTGATGATGCAAAAATTATGAAACTATCGATCTATCTATTGCCAGATACCATAATCCCTTAAGTGGTGGCCATTTGACTTCGAGTTATTTGTCTTATCAGGAGGGGCACTAACCCTCCACCAACCCACTTGTTGACACATTGGGAACATATATGGTTTCGTTATATGGTTACCACCCAGCGTTGTAAATGGTTTCTTGGCTTACAGGAAACCACTTGGCTTGTTACTCAATATAACACCACCTGTAAAGGAAAGAAAAGCAATAAGAAGTGACAGGAAAGATGGGAGAAATAGGAAGAGAGGAGGGCAGGCACAGAAAAAGACTGATAAAGGCTAAAGAAGAAGTAGGCAGCAATGAAACATAGGAGTAAATTGTTGTAAGGAATTGCAAAAAGATCTAGATAATCTTTACAGGTGGAGTCAAATGTGGAAAATGGAAGTCAACACTAATATATGTCATGTATTAGATATGGGAGTCAGTAATAAGAGTCCAGGTTATGTGAGATGATATAATAAGGAAGGCCAAAGAAGAAAAGGACCTTGGTGTGACTATACAGGATAACCTATCACCAGAGAAACATAGAAATAGGATTACTGGAGGAACTTACAGGCTACTGACCAACATGTGAGAGGCATTTAATTACATGGATGAAGTGATGAGGAGATAGTTAATAGTGACCATGATAAAACGAAGACTGGAATATGCAGCAGTGATATGGTTGCCACACTTGGAAAAGCATACCAGTAAACTAGAAAAAATACAAATGATAGCCACAAAAACACCAAGCTTGAGAGAGTTGTCTAATGAGGAGAGATTAGTCTCTCTATTGGTGTGTTTCCAGATGCCTTAATCCCATAAGGGGTGGCCACAAAAATTGCCTCTATGTCACCCTGTCCCTTGCCATGTTACTCTTCTAGGAGCTGCCTAGCACGGGCCAACCGGCCTACTGCAGTTATCCTCTCTTCTTATGTTCTTATGTCACTGCCCTGCTCTCAGCTCATACACCCATCTCTCATATGAATTAAGAAACCTGTACTTTATCCCTCCATCTCATCCCTGGCCTTCTCCCTCCCTCTCCCCCACCTCACTCACATACACTCTTCTTCTCAGTCTCTCACTCTCCATCCTCTCCACATGGTCAAACCACCTCAGTGTGTTTCTCCTAAGGCTTCCTATCACATCCACATCCACACCGCAATGCTCCTTCACTTCCTCATTTGTCAGTGTCTCCATGTGACTCCACATGCTCCTCTTAAATAACTCATTTCCACTGCTCTCACTCTTGACTTCTGTCCCTCCAACAAGGTCCAAGTTTCACTTCCATATGTTAGAGTTGGTATCACAGTACTGTCATGTGGCAACTTTTTCACATCCATGCTCACTTCCTTGTTTCTTATCACTGCTTTCGAGGAACCAGCAACCATTCTTCCTTGTTGTACCCTTTCAAGCGCTTCACCCTCTAAACTTCCATCCTAACTCATCACATTATCCAAGTACTTAAATGCACTCACATTTTCCATTTCCACCTCATCCAAGGTCACTGCACATTCATTGACTTCATTTCTCTTGAAGATCATCACTTTATTCTTCCCTACATTCACCTTTAGATTCCGTTTCTTACACACTCTCCCAAACACATTCACCAAGCCTTTCAGCTCTCCTTCGTATTCACTGAACAATACAGTGTCATCTGCAAACAACAGTACAGGGAGTTTCCAAACACTGCGCTCTCTCATTATGGCTGCTTCAGCATCCTCTGTCCTACCTTGTATCTCTCTTATGACCCCATTCATATACAGATTGAACAACCGTGGAGACATGAGACATCCCTGTTTCAATTCATCCTTCAGATGGAAAAATTCATTCAGTTCACTATCCACACGCACTGCATCCTTAGCACCCTCGTAAATACTCTTCATGGCATTCAACAGCTTCCCATTTACTCCATAGTGTTTCATTTTCGTTTCGTTTTTGAAGGCTCTAACATGCTTGCATGCGTCGGCCTTGGTTACTCAATGGCAGCCCTCCATGCTGCTCGATCTTTGGCAGCCTCCCTGTTCAGTCCCTTAACCCTTAAGTCACACTTAATAGCCTCGTCCCATGTCTTCCTCGGTCTCCCTCTCCCAATCCCTCCCCCAATATTAACTCTTCTGACCCTCTGTACCCAATTATCATCCCCCATCCTCTCCACATGTCCAAACCACCCCAGCCTACCTCTCCTCATCACAACACCAATACACTCCAGTCCCATCCTACCTCTCAACTCTTCCATCGTAAACCCAGCCCCCCCAGGCCTTGCACTCAGAGACACACTGCACATCCACGTAATCATTGTCATTTCTGTACGTTTAATCCTGTGAATATCCTCCTCCTTTACTGCCCAGGTCTCATTACCATACAGCATCACACTCCTAACACATGCTGCATACAAAGACCCCTTAGCATGTAAGGAGAGTCCTCTCAATGTCAGGAGAGGCAACAGCTCCCTGAACTTCTTCCAACCACTTCTCACCCTAGCAACCGAGCTAACTCCAGCCCCACCTCCGGAACGTAACATGTCTCCCAAATAACGAAACTCCTCCACACACTCAAGAGACTTACCCGCAAGTTCAACCCTCTCACGCCTAACAATCTCCACCTGCTCTCCCCGACACGCCGCATACCTGAAATCAGCATTATCTTGCAGTCTACCTCTAATACCACGACATCTCTTGTGCACCCATTTATCACAAACACTACACAAGATGGAATTACTTCCCACACCCTTGTGGCAAACTGCACATGGCCACTCTCCCTTTTCTTTGACTGTACCGCCACCAACCCTAGATATCATCACTTTTGTTTTATCTGCATTTACCCTTAAGCCCTTGTACCCCATACCATCTCTCCACTTTTTAAATCTTTCCTCCGCCTCCTTTTCATTCTCTGCAATCAACACCAAATCATCAGCATACAATATCTCCCATGGGAGTCCATCTCTGAAGCCACGTGAGAGGGCTTCAAGCACCATGATAAACAACAAGGGACTCAAAACTGACCCCTGATGCACACCAACATTCACGGAAAACTCATCACCCAAAACTCAGTTCACTCATACCTAGGTGCGAGCACCCATGTACATGGTCATAACCACCCTAACCAACCACTCTTCCAACCCCAGCTTTCTCATTGCCCACTTCACCACCTCTCTAGGGACTCTGTCAAAGGCCTTTTCCAAGTCAACAAAAACAAAATACAATTCCATTTTCTTTCTAATATATTTTTCCTGAAGCTGTCGAACAATGAATATGGCATCAGTGGTCCCCCTGCCTGGCATAAACCCAAACTGCATCTCATTGATATTCACTCTTTTTCTAATCATACCTTCTAGAACTCTCTCCATTACTTTCATTATCTGATCTAAGAGCTTTATACCTCTGTAATTTCCCCTTTCCAGGGCATCACCCTTTCCTTTGTACACATTTACAATTACACTCTTCAGCCAATCATCTGGGACAACACACTCATATATAATCCTGTTTATCAGGTCAGTGACTGACCTCACCCTAGTATCTCCTGAGGCCTTCAACTTTTCAGCAGTCAACGCAGACACACCTGCCGCCTTCCCCACCCGCATCCTATTGCCTCACTCACAGTAGCAGCGTCAATCAAAGGCCATGGGCCAAACACTGGCTCAGCTGGCTCCAAGCCTTCTCTATCCCAATCAAACTCCTCATTCAACAACCGGCTATAAGCTCTCTCCATGCATCTTTATTATCCTCACTGTTCACCACTACCCTTCCTTCATCATTCTTCACACACTGCTCACCTACAATGTACTGATTATCCCTCTTCACCTGATTTGCCACCCTAAAAATCATATTTTTCCTTTCTCCATGATTTAGTTTATCAAGTAAAAGTCTCTCTGACTCAGACTTCGCCCTGTATACCTCTCTTCTAGCCCTGCGCTTGGCAGCCAAGTTCTCCTCCCTGTTACCACCCTTCTTCTATTCCCAGAAAAGCCTTCTTTTCTCCTTAACTGCAGCTTCTACACCCTCATCCCACCACCAAGTTACTTTATGTCTTGGTGGGCCTCTTGTCCAACCACATATTGCATCGGTAACTCTCAAGAGGTTGTTCTTAAGAGCTCTATACTGTTCATTAACGCCTCTATCTTCGGCTCCCTGTTCAGCCACCACTCTCCTCATCTCATTATAAAAGGCATCCCTTACTGATTGGTTTCCCAGCTCCCATATTTTCCTCCTAGGTACATATGTCCTCCTTCTCATCACTCGATCCTTAAGCACCATGTCATAAATCAACAGTTTGTGCTGCTGCACACACTCCTCGCTTCCTATAATTTTAACATCCCTCACTAACCTCCTATCAACCCTCCTGACCAGAAAATAATCTATCTGACTACTATTTCCCCCGGACTCGTACGTAATCAACCGACTCATTCTTTTTCTAAAATATTTTCCACATTCCTTGTCTGTCCACCCTGTCATATGCTTTCTCCAAATCCATGAAGGCCGCATACAACTTCTCTCCCTTCTCTAGAAACTTTTCCACTAAAGATCTGGGAATGAATATCTGATCTACACACCTCTTCCCTTCCTAAAATCTCCCTGTTTTTGTCCAAGAAGTGTCCTACCATATACTTTTCCTACTACACTAAGAAGACAAATGTACCTATAAATTCCACACACTTCTGATTCCCCATTTCCTTTGTACAGGGGGATAATTATACCTGACTTCCAGTTATTCAGGACTCTACCTTCCTCCCAGGCCAGTCTGCACATCTTCCACGTCCATTCTACTACTATCTCTCTCCCATGCTTCAGCATTTCACCACACACGCCATCAGTTCCTGGGGCTTTCCCCATTTTGACTTTCTTCATTGCTTCCACAACTTCCATCCTACTGATTTCTTCCTCTCTTATCACATTGCTCCTCTTCTCAGCCATTCCATAGCCACTTATACTTGCTTTACTTTCATTCTCTATTTTAAACAATTCTTTACAGTCTTCCCTCCATCTGCTCACTTTTTCTCCCTTCTTCACTAGTAATCTACCATTTTTATCTTTCACTCCCCGGCTAATCAGTTTGACACCGTATCTAATTCTCTTTACCTCATTCCAGAACATTTTCTTGAATTCCCTCCTCCGTACACTCAGATTCCTTCCAAATTCCTCATCCACTCTCCTCTTACTCTTTCTTACTAATTTTTTCACCTCTCACTTCCTTTCTACATATAACTGTCTCTTCCGTTTCTGAACTTCTTCCATGGCCATGTTTCTCATCCACTCACTATATGCTCTCTTCTTTTGTGCCACAGCCTGTCTCACCTCTTCATTACACCATACTGTTCCCTGCATCCCTTTTCGTCTTCTCTTCGCCCCACACACAACCTCACATGCTGCACAGATTTCTTGCACACACTTTCCCTATCCCCCATCTGCTCCAGTCCATATTTACCCAGTTGCTCCTCCATTTCTCTTGTACATTCTGCCCTTTTTCCATCCTTTTGTAACTTTTCCACTCTCCTTGTATGAACTACTTCCTCCTGTCCTTCCCTTCTTCTATTTCTCCATTTTATTTGGACTTTGCTTCTCACCACCACCAAGTGGTGGTCAGAAAGTCCACTCCCCCAACCTCTATATGCTCTTGCATCCATTACACACCTCATCCTATCATTCACACTCACATAATCAATCATTGCCTTCCATTCATTCAGTTCACCACCCACCCTTCCCATCACTTACCATGTCATGTCACAAAATTTTGACTTCCAGTTAGAAATGAAAATTATAAGAGATCTCCAATTTTAGACCTCCTATGTAATGATGAGAAATTAAGCCAGTCTAACAAATCCCATCGCTATGATCCCAGTGTCATACCGTGAATTTAAGAAAAGAAAATTACAGATCCCGATCACTGTCACTAGTGTCCTGCAAAGTATTTTTTTTGAGACTCACCATAGGATCAGAGTTGAAAAAAGTAGGCTGCCACCACCTAGCGAGTGCTGGGGAAGTTATTCCACCATGAAAGAAAGATGTAGATTTCTGGGGCCTTGCAAACAAGTGACTAGGGTAGCATGCGCTGTTTAGAGTGCATGAGTAGTGAGATAGTAATACACATTGCGGGCCACTCAGTCTCACGACAAAACTCCCCTGGGGATAATAAGTTTCAAACACAGCGTAAACTTATCCTGATATTTAAAAAATCTAAACATACAAATATAAGAAACTAGATATTAGATCAAATTTACCATAGGTTACTTTACAGACTATGAATTGCTAGAAACTGTAAGATCAATACCCCTTCGCACTGATATTGTCACAGGGTAGTCTAAATATACCAAAAAAAAAAAAAGATCAATGATAGCAAGAGTGCCTTCACCTCTGCTGAACACACTATTATGAATAGAGTTCCTCACAGTTGGATATACGCTGAATTTTATATTCACATGCACATCTATCTGATCTTCACCTCTTAACCTAATATTTACAAAATAACACTATCTGTAGTGTATTTAGCAATTTCACATATTAAACTAATAAATTCATAATGACACTTTCAACATAGACCCAGTAATCCCATGGCCTTGAGAGGGCTCCTTGGGAAATGACCTTAGAAAAATACCACTATAGAGTATACCCATTGGGCTGAGTTCTTTTCCACAGTTTCACCTCGAAGATCACACTCAACACATACAGTGTTAATAGAGGAGCTATGTAAACGAATCGACACTTAAGATTCGGAATACAATTTTCGGTAACTCCCTAGGACTCTATTCACACAGGCTTACTATTCGTTTTCAATATTCACAGATATATACAGTAGGCGCGGAAAGTGTTGACGCCATCTTAAAAAAAGAAAACATTCTTGTGGTTAGCAAGGAGAAACAAATAAATTAACACTCACCATTGAATTTAGTATTTACTGGCATTCCCCTTCACCTTTATTATCTTCTTAAGGCGTCTGGGGAGACTGATGGCGTAGTTTTGCAGAACAGACGGACTAAAACTGCTCCATAGCTGCTTGACTGCAGCCTCAAGTTTAGGCAAAGATGATGTGCCTCTTCATGTGCGCCCATAAATTCTCAATGGGATTGATATCTGGGCTGTTTCCGGGCCAATCTCGAATAAAGGGAACCTCACAGTCTGTTAGCCACTGTTTCACTGACTTTGCAACATGTGCAGGGGCAGAATCTTGCATAAATATTCTTGCCTTGGTTTTATCAAAAGAGTCACTTAAAACATCACATAATAGCTCCAAATAATTGTTCTGGTTCACTTTTTCATTTGCAGGTAGAATTACCAACTCACCAACACCATAATATGTAAAGCAGCCCCAAGCTATGAGTGAGGCTGGGTATTTAACAAACTTGGAAGTGTACTTAGGATCCAGGTGGTCACTGCCTGGTTTGCAGTACACTCGTGATGAAGGGGTACCAGTGACAGTAAATGTTGACTCATCACTCCAAAGCACAGTTTTCCATTGCTCCTCACTCCAGGCAAGATATTTCTTACAAAAATTTACTCTCTTTTTCTTCTGAAGTGCAGTTAGCAGTGGTTTTTTACGAGCACAAAAACTCCTGTAGCCCAGATCGTTATGCAACAGCTGCTGCACACTTCTGACAGACACATCTGCCAGCAACTGTGGGTTCTTTTCTTTTAAATCCCATGCTGTTAGCCTTGGATCCTTGCTAACTTGCCTTGAGATCAGCTGACGGGTCCTGAAGGTTGTCTTACAAGGTCTCCCAGGCTTGGGAAGTGGAGTGGGGGGAATGGCCTCCCCACTGTCCTTGAACCGCTTCACCAGTCTCTGCACCGTCCTCAGTCTAAAACCATCTGATTTGCAATAAATGGGAGTTTGTGGCCAGCTTTGTATAAAGTAATCACTTCCACACGTTTGTCCTTGCTTGTGGTTACTTTAGGCATGATGAGAATGTGGTAGGTAACCAAATAACTGTGTTATTTGAGTCAAAACATGCCCTCGTGGTGCATCACACACAGAGACAATCCTCCTCCTGTGGCTGCCCAAACATTACTGAGCCTGCTCCTGTGGTGCCAGACCTATCAAGCAGGGTTGCCAGCTCCCTTTGAAAAAGCGTCAGCTCATTTCGCATCACAGGGGAGGGTAGTATTGACCCTACTTCACTTAACGCAAAAAAGAATGATGTTGGCAAAAAAGCGTCAATACTTTCCGTGCCTACTGTATATGAAGTTAGAGTATTTCAGTGGACCAGCTAATTCACATTCAGGTTACGTGATTCAGAAAGGAGGGTAGGAGGAATTTCTAGTGTAAGCGGGCATTGATGAAGAGAACCGGTTGGTTACACCATTCGTCTGGTGAGGAGAGAACGATGGAACAGCAAAAATCTGCAAGCCCGAGGGCGTCGGGGAGAAAAGTCACATGATGCGAGAGGAATTTGGGGGGGGGAGGAGGAATTGATAGTCAACCTATTAATATATGGAGAGGATTTACATTATAGGCACAAAGGGAAGGGGGGGGGGAATACTGAGCATGCGAACACCCACCTGCGAGGCTGAGGGCGTCGGGAAGAGAAGTGAGAAGCAACGCTACCCTAGGCTGCTTGCTCTTCCTCGTGGTTGCCCTAACCCTGGAACTGACTTTGACTGATTTCTCTGCTGCATTACCATTTACACCTACTAACAAGGAATATGAAAAAAAGTGTTCACACTCGATGTACATGGATGGGTTGACTTACGATGCTTAAAATTTTGTAGTAAGCGTATGGGATTGACAGTTACACCGAAGCCTAAACAAACAAGTGTTTGAACTAATTACATCCATGCGTTGAGATACGTATCTAAACGTGAGTATAACGCAAATTTCGTGGTTGCAAATTTCCGTTATCAGCAATTAGGATCTAACTAAGCTTTAATTCACTATTATGTAGTACAAAAGGATGATATCACCAAGCCTGGCTTACAAATTTCGAATTTAAAGTATGAAGACAAATTTTCGTGATTATTAATCTCGTGCTAATACCTACGCCTCTATCCATACCATGGGGGAATACAGCAGCATCATGCCTCTCACTCACATAATCGCTTTATACAGTTCCTCTATTAATAGAGTATCACTTTTGCTATAAATATTAACAGGGAACAAACCTGAATATGGAATTTGATGATCACTACCTACATATTACAGATGAATCATAATCAGGGGTTCAAGGCTACACTTACATTACACTTATACAAACTTATACTACACTTATATTAACTTATATTATACTTATACTAATGTAAGTTATACTTAAATTACCCTTAAAATTACTGCACTACAACCACGTATACCTATGGATCTTTTTGTGCCTGAAGTGGGTATTAGTTATCACCAACCCCTTCCTGGTACAAATGTCCACTAACGCACTGCCATTCTCGTCCATCTCTGCCGGCACGCCCCACTCACCAACTACTTCATCCACCTTCACATTCCCTACTTTTCCATACATATCAGTCAAAAACACTCATTCCTTTCAAACTCAACTCTTCCATGCCCGCTTCCACATCTGTCCAGAACTCTTCTCTCACTCTGCTCGCACGATCTTGCTTTGACGCATATACGCACACAATCGCCCACATTCTTAATCCAACTTTCAGCCTTACCCACACAGTCCTTGAGCCAACTGATCTATATTCTTTTATATTCTCCTTCCATATGTTACTCACAACAATACACACTCCATCTTTTGCCCTCTCATTCTCACCTACTCCCATGCATATACCCCATCCATACTCCCATTCTCTCACACTTTCACCTGACCATTTAGTTTCAGTTAATCCACATACATCCACACTTGCAGCTTCAAGCACCTGGACAATCTCTTTCTCTTTCACATCATCATTTGCATCCCTTACATTCCATTTTGTGATCCATACCATGTCCTTTGTTTGGTCCTTAGTCGTCACCTGTTGGTCAGTCTTTGTTCGAGGCTTCCTGTTCGTATTTTTAGTTAGTTGTTTTCCAGGGAGGGGCACTAACCCTCCCCCAGCTCACCAGTTGTCATGTAGGGGACACATGTTGGTTGGTTATAAGGTTACCACCCAACGTTGTAAATGTTTTCCTTGTTTACAGGGAATCATTTGGCTTGCCACTCAGTGTAGAGCTACCAGAAAATCAGAGTATCACTACACAAAGAGATCAGAAAATATTGAAATTGCCAACCTTGAAAGTGGGGAGATTTGATTGCGGTGTTTAGAGGAGTAAGAGTTAACAGAACCTGTGGACAGAGAGGACCTCTTTGTGAAAGATGATGGAAGAACAAGACGACATGATTTCAAGCTGAAGAAGAGTCGATGCCTCAGTGATATAAAGAAATTTAGTTTTCCAAACAGAACTATAGATAACTGAAATAATTTAGAGTGAGAGGTGGTGCGAGCAGACAGCATCCACACGTTTAAATATAGATTGAGTAATAAATATTTGAAGAAAAGAGACGGGACAACACGAGCTTAGCTCAAATCCTGTATACTGCAATTAAATACACATGCATGCATGCACACACACATGCACGCACTCATGTGTGCACACACACACACACACACACACACGGGTCGTGGAGAGAGTCGGAGTCGGAGCTGCTCCTAGATCGAGAGAAATAATCGCTGAACCAGCGGCGAAAAGGAGACAACCTATTGTGATTATGTGGTTGAATGCGTGAGTGGTGGTCCCGTTGAATATCAGTTAAAAAAAACCCGCAGGTTTCGGCCATAAAAATTACAAGACAGTGAAAAAGTGTTTCCATATGGTTGTATCATGGCGGAGAGAGATTGAAGATTATTTACAACTCGCGAGGTGGAATTTGTGGGCTTCTCCGAAGAAAATGTTAGTAAAGGAAGTGATAAGCTGCAACAAACAAGAGTAGCAGGAGTAGAGATAACGGTGGAGAGGAATGTCCAGGAATTAAAAAAGGTATGGGATGTAATTAGAGAGTTACAGGAACGGACCTTAGAGCAGGAGAGAGAGATCAAAGTCCTACAGAGTAAATTGGAAAAAGTTAACACAGTGAGGAACAAGAAAACGAAGTCACAGAATTAAAGGTGAGTAATGAGTCCTCATCAAATGAAATAAAACAGCTCAAGAGGGAGAATAAGAGGTTGGAAGAAGAAAGGGACAGAATAAAAAGTAAACTAGATGAGTATGAATCAAAATCGAGGTGGCAAGATGAGCATATTCAGGAAATCAAGGAGCAACATAAGGGGTGGAAGAAAATACAGGAGGAAGGAAATGTAAATTTGAAGGAAATCATAGAACAACAAAGCAAGGAAAAAGTGGAGAAGGAAGTGGTTAGAGTACTAAGAAGTAGAGAATCTTTGGTCAGGGATGTAGCAGATAAGAAAAAATGTGTGATAATATCAGGAATAAAAGAAAAACGATTGACAGTAAGATCTGAAAGAGAGAGAGAGGAACTGAGCGAGGCCAAAGAAATAATATCAGTGGTTATGGAGGGAAACAACGAAGCCCAAGAAGAGATTGAAGAAGTGTTTAGGTTAGGAAAGTACGAGGCTGGTGGGGCAAGGCCTTTGAAAGTAAAGTTTAAGTCTCAAGTAATAGTGAATGAAATCATAAGTAGAACGTGGAAATTGTCAGAGAAAGAGGGGTTTAAAAATGTTTGGATTAGGAGAGATGCAAATGAAGAGGAAAGAGCTAAACTAAAGGAGTTAGTAAAGGAAGCAAAGACAAAAAACGAACAGCGAACAGAGAAAGAGAAGACAGAGTTCTATTGGAGAGTTATGGACCAGAAATTGAGAAAGTGGTACCGACGGAGGGAAGGCGAGACGAGAGTATAAAAAATGATGAAAAAAGTCTGAAAGTGGCGTACACAAACATTGATGGACTAATATCGGTAAGGTTAGAAGTCAATGATTTTTTGAGGGTACAGGAACCTGTTATGTGCTTTGCAGAGACTAAATTGAAAGAAGATATTGATATTCATATGGGAGGTGGGAAATACAAATTATGGAGAAGAGACAGAAAAGAAAAAATGGGGGGAGGAGTGATGATAGCAGTGAGGGACAATATAAATGTAGATACTGTGGAAATGGCAGAGGGCAGGGTCGAACTGATAAATATGAAATTAGAAACTGGGGAGAATGTTAAGAGAGATATGGCAGTGGTATGTGTTCCCCCTAAGACGAGAGCATGGAATGACGATGAATACCGGGAGATGCTGTCAGACATGGTTAGTTATCTACAGAAAGTAATCGAGGGAAGCAACAATATAATCCTAATGGGTGACTTTAATTGTAAAGAGGTGAACTGGGAGGAATGGGACTCAGGAGGCAGCGACGATTCGTGGGGCACTAAATTGTTAAATTTAGCAATGAATAATGTGATGACGCAGTGGGTTAAAGAAGAGACACGATTCAGAGGCGATGACACACCAGCAAGATTAGATTTGCTACTATCCAAAGAACCGGATGTAATTGAATCTTTAAATTATCTGTGTCCTATAGCAAAAAGTGATCATGTGGTCATTGAGTTCCAGATGATAACAGGGAACGTGATGCCAAGAGATGACCTTTATAGGCAGGGAACGTGGTGCCAAGAGATGACCTTTATAGGCAAGTAAGATGCAACTTTGGGAAAACAAACTTTGCAGAATTGAGAAAAATTTTTGAAAATGCGGACTGGAGAAAATTCAGAGAAACGAGAGATACAGAGGAAGTGGGATATCTTTTTAGACCTCTACAATTTGGGGGTGGAAAAATATGTGCCAAGAGTAAGTGGGAAAGAAAACAGGAAAAAGGTGTGGTTTAACAGAAGGTGTATGATAGTGAAAAAAGAGAGGGACATGGCATGGAACAAATGGAGAAAGAGAGGTAATATCAGAGCAAAGGAAGAATATAAAAGAACTAGAAATGAATATACAAGAATACATAGAGAGGAAGAAAGGAACTTTGAAAAAGGTACAATTGACAAATGTAAGGATGAACCCAAATTGTTTTATAGATTTGTTAATGGCAAATTGAAGCAAAGGGAAGGAATCACCAAACTGAAAGTAGAAGGAGAGGTCTACAAGGATGCAGTAATGCAAGCTGAAGTAATGAACAAATGTTTCCAGTCGGTTTTCACTAAAGAAGGAGAGTTTGTGGAAGGAGAGGGAGTGATTAGAAATGTAGTGATAAAAGATATAAAAGTGGAAGTGCAGGAAGTGTATAAATTACTGGGAACTCAAGATGTAAGGAAAGCCCCATGACCAGATGGAAACTCTAATTGGGTACTGAAGGAATTCAGAGAACAACTGGCAGATAAGATTCACAGTTTAATTGTGTGCTCCTTGGAAGAGAGGAAAGTGCCTCGGGAATGGAAGAGGGCAAATGTGGTGCCAATCTATAAGGGAGGAAACAAGGAACAACCCCTGAATTATAGGCCAGTGTCCCTAACCAGCATGGTAGCAAAATTGTGTGAGAGAATCCTGAAAGATAGATGGATAAAATACCTGGAAGGGGTGAATATTTTGACTGAAAGTCAGTTTGGATTCAGAAGTGGAAGGTCTTGTGTTTCCAGCTTGTTGAGCTTTTACTCAAAGGCATGTGACGTGCTGCAGGAGAGAGACGGTTGGGTGGATTGTGTGTACTTAGATCTGGAGAAAGCCTTCGACAAGGTGCCCCACAAGAGACTGTTATGGAAATTAGAGCATATAGGAGGACAAGGGAAGACTCCTGGAATGGATGAGAGACTTTTTGAGTGACAGACAAATAAGAACAGTAATAAAGGATAGGACATCTGGATGGAGGGAAGTAACAAGTGGTGTCCCACAGGGCTCGGTGTTGGCACCAGTAATGTTCTTGATTTACGTAAACGATATGGTAGATGGAGTGAACAGCTACGCAAGCCTGTTTAATGATGATGCAAAGATCTTGAGAAAGGTAGAGGTTGAGGAGGACTGTAAAATGCTACAGGAGGATCTGGATAGAATTCATGATTGGAGTCAGATGTGGGAAATGAAATTCAATGGAAAAAAATGTAAAATATTAGAAATGGGTAAAAGTACCAAGAGGCCATCATTGAATTATTTGATGGGTATCGAACCAGTTAGAAAAGCGAGAGAAGAGAAAGATTTGGGAGTGCTGGTCCAGGATAGTTTATCACCTGAAAAACACATAAATAAGATAGTGAGAGAGACATATAAACTCTTGACCAATATAAGAGTGGCATTTCATTACATGGATGAGGAGATGATGAAAAAATTGATAGTAGCCATGATCTGGCCCAGGTTAGAATATGCAGCAGTAGTGTGGTCCCCACACAAAAAGAAAGATATAAACAAGATTGAGAGAATATAAAGAACAGCAACTAAGATGGTCCCCAGTCTGGCAGATCTGTCATGCAGTGAGAGGCTAGAAAGGCTGGATTTGCCATCCTTAGAGGAAAGGAGAGAGAGGGGCGACATGATTGCAGTGTTCAGGACCATGAGAGGAGTAGATAAAATTGACAGAGAAAATCTGTTTGTGTGCGATGAGAGAGCAACAAGAGGACACGGAATGAAACTAAAGAAGCCACGCTGCTTGAAAGACATCAAGAAATATAGTTTTCCTTACAGATGCATAGACCTGTGGAATAGCCTGGACAAAGAGATCGTCCAGTCTAAAAACTTAAATGAGCTTAAGGCAAAATTTGACTTATTGAGAAACAGAAACGAGACCCCACGAGCATAGCTCATTTTCTGTATATCACAATTAGGTAAACACACACACACACACACACACACACACACACACACACACACACACAGAGGGAGAGAGACGGAGCTGCTCCTGGATCGAAGGGAACTAGCAGCGAAAAGGAGATAGCCTATTGTGATTATGTGGTTGAATGCGTGAGTGGTGGTCCCGTCGGATATTAGTTTTAAAAAACACAAGTTTCGGCCCTAAAAATACAAGACAAAGTGAAAAAGAAAGTTTCCATATGGTTGTATCATGGCGGAGAGAGACGGAAGATTGTTTACAACTGGCGAGGGGGAATTTGTGGGCTTCACCGAGCTAAATGTAGGCAAAGGAAGTGATAAGCTGCAAGAAACAAGAGTAGCAGGAGTAGAGAAAACGGCGGAGAGGAATGTCCAGGAGTTAAAAAAGGTATGGGAAGTAATTAAGCAGCTGCAGGAATGGACCATAGAGCAAGAGAGAGAGATCATAGTCCTACAGAATAGACTGGAAAAAGTTAGCACACGTAGTGAGGAACAAGAAAAAGAAGTTACAGAATTAAAGGCGAATAACGGATCCGCATCAAATGAAATAAAACAGCTGAAGAGGGAGAATAAGAGGTTGGAAGAAGAAAGGGACAGAATAAAAAGTAAACTAGATGAATACGAATCAAAATCGAGGAGGCAAGATGAGCATATTCAGGAAACTAAGGAGCAACATAAGGGGTGGAAGAAAATACAGGAGGAAGGAAATGTAAATTTGAAGGAAATCATAGAACAACAAAGTAAGGAAAAAGTGGAGAAGGAAGTGGTTAGAGTACTAAGAAGTAGAGAATCTTTGGTCAGGGATGTAGCAGACAAGAAAAAATGTGATAATTTCAGGAATAAAAGAAAAACGAATGACAGTAAGATCTGAAAGAGAGAGAGAGAGGAACTGAGCAAGGCTAAAGGAATAATATCAGTGGTTATGGAAGGAAACAATGAAGCCCAAGAAGAGATTCAAGAAGTGTTTAGGTTAGGAAAGTACGAGGATGGTGGGGCAAGGCCCTTGAAAGTAAAGTTTAAGTCCCAAGTAATAGTGAATGAAATCATAAGTAGAACGTGGAAATTGTCAGAGAAAGAGGGGTTTAAAAATGTTTGGATTAGGAGAGAGATGCAAATGAAGAGGAAAGAGCTAAATTAAAGGAGTTAGTAAAGGAAGCAAAGATAAAAAACGAACAACAAACGGAGAAAGAGAAGACAGAGTTCTATTGGAGAGTTATGGACCAGAAATTGAGAAAGTGGTACCGACGGAAGGAAGGAGAGACGAGAGTATAAAAAACGATGAAAAAAGTTTGAAAGTGGCGTACACAAACATTGATGGACTAATATCGGCAAGGTTAGAAATCAATGATTTTTTGAGGGNTCAGGAATAAAAGAAAAACGAATGACAGTAAGATCTGAAAGAGAGAGAGAGGAACTGAGCAAGGCTAAAGAAATAATAGCAGTGGTTATGGAAGGAAACAATGAAGCCCAAGAAGAGATTGAAGAAGTGTTTAGGTTAGGAAAGTACGAGGATGGTGGGGCAAGGCCCTTGAAAGTAAAGTTTAAGTCCCAAGTAATAGTGAATGAAATCATAAGTAGAACGTGGAAATTGTCAGAGAAAGAGGGGTTTAAAAATGTTTGGATTAGGAGAGATGCAAATGAAGAGGAAAGAGCTAAATTAAAGGAGTTAGTAAAGGAAGCAAAGATAAAAAACGAACAACGAACGGAGAAAGAGAAGACAGAGTTCTATTGGAGAGTTATGGACCAGAAATTGAGAAAGTGGTACCGACGGAAGGAAGGAGAGACGAGAGAATAAAAAACGATGAAAAAAGTTTGAAAGTGGCGTACACAAACATTGATGGACTAATATCGGCAAGGTTAGAAATCAATGATTTTTTGAGGGCAGACGAACCTGATGTTATGTGCTTTGTAGAGACTAAATTGAAAGAAGATATTGATATTCATATGGGAGGTGGGAAATACAAATTATGGAGAAGAGACAGAAAAGAAAAAATGGGAGGAGGAGTGATGATAGCAGTGAAGGACAATATAAACGTAGATACTGTGGAAATTGCAGAGGTCAGGGCCGAAGCCATAATTTTGAAACTAGAAACTGGGGAGAATGGTAAGAGAGATATGGCAGTGGTATATGTTCCCCCTAAGATGAGAGCATGGAATGACGATGAATACCAGGAGATGTTATCAGACATGGTTAGTTATCTACAGAAAGTGATCGAGAATAGCAACAATATAATCCTAATGGGTGACTTTAATTGTAAAGAGGTGAACTGGGAGGAATGGGACTCGGGAGGCAGCGAAGATTCGTGGGGCACTAAATTGTTAAATGTAGCAATGAATAATGTAATGACACAGTGGGTTAAAGAAGAGACATGATTCAGAGGTGATGACACACCAGCAAGATTAGATTTGCTACTATCCAAAGAACCTGATATAATTGAATCATTAAATTATCTGTGTCCTATAGGAAAAAGAGATCATGTGGTCATTGAGTTTCAGATGATAATAGGGAATGTGGTCCCAAGAGATGAGCTTTATAGGCAAGGAAGATACAACTTTGGGAAAACAAACTTTGTAGAATCGAGAAATTTTTTTGAAAATGCGGACTGGAGAAAATTCAGAGAAACAAGAGAGATACAGAGGAAGTGGGATATCTTTTTAGACCTCTACAATTTGGGAGTGGAAAAATATGTGCCAAGAGTAAGTGGGAAAGAAAACAGGAAAAAGGTGTGGTTTAATAGAAGGTGTATAATAGCGAAAAAAGAGAGGGACATGGCATGGAACAAATGGAGAAAGAGAAGTAATATCAGAAAAAAGGAAGAATATAAAAGAATTATAAATGAATATACAAGAATATGTAGAGAGGAAGAAAGGAACTTTGAAAAAGGTATAATTGACAAATGTAAGGATGAACCCAAATTGTTTTATAGATTTGTTATTGGCAAATTGAAGCAAAGGGAAGGAATCACCAAACTGAAAGTAGAAGGAGAGGTCTACAAGGATGCAGTAATGGAAGCTGAAGTAATGAACAAATGTTTCCAATCGGTTTTCACTAAGGAAAGGGAGTTTGTGGAAGGAGAGGGAATGATTAGAAATGTAGTGATAAAAGATATAAAAGTGGAAGTGCAGGAAGTGTATAAATTACTGGGAGCTCAAGATGTAAGGAAGGCCCCAGGACCAGATGGAATCTCTAATTGGGTACTGAAGGAATGCAGAGAACAACTGGCGGATAAGATTCACAATTTAATTGTGTGCTCCTTGGAAGAGGAGAAAGTGCCTCGGGAATGGAAGAGGGCAAATGTGGTGCCAATCTATAAGGGAGGAAACAAGGAAGAACCCCTGAATTATAGACCAGTGTCCCTAACCAGTATGGTTGCGAAATTGTGTGAGAGAATCCTGAAAGATAGATGGATAAAATATCTGGAAGAGATGAATATTTTGACTGAAAGTCAGTTTGGATTCAGAAGTGGAA
>JAGKTI010000526.1:56470-70375 GCA_018397915.1 Birgus latro | reverse complement strand
TGTGGGATGAGAGAGCAACAAGAGGACATGGAATGAAACTAAAGAAGCCAAGCTGCTCGAAGGACATCAAGAAATATAGTTTTCCGTATAGATGTATAGACCCGTGGAATAGCCTGGACAAAGAGATCGTCCAGTCTAAAAACTTAAATGAGTTTAAGGCAAAATTTGACTTATTGAGAAACAGAGACGGGACCCCACGAGCGTAGCTCATTTCCTGTATATCACAATTAGGTAAATACAATTAGGCAATTAGGTAAATACGCACACACACACACACACAAAATGCCTTGTAACCACTAACCTGCACACAAATGATTACTTCGAGTCTACAGTGTTATTCAGGGGATTGAGAGATGCGATGTGATGAACACATGAGATGTGATCACTACTGCAGGACATGAAAAAGGGAGAGAGGGGAGGACAGAGTGACCCAGCATTTTAAAGGAGGGGTGGGAGCTACAGGGCTTGCACTGAAGCATCAGAAATGGTTTCTGTGCATTTAAACATTGACAGCCATCTTGGCACCAGAAGTTGATGGTCGTTTTGGGTGTGTGTCAGGTCTGCCACCTTTATCATTATGGCAGGAGTGATCCATCAAAAACAAGTCGATTTTCCTGTCTTGTTACATATATAGCAATTTAATGATTGCTGGGAGATCGGATAATGGGTGGGTGCTGTATAATAGAGACCCAACATATGATTGTCTGGTATGCGATCAGTCACTGTGACGGTAGATGACAATGTATACATAGCTTTGGTTTAACCATTTTGAAAATTGCTCATACTGTACTATTTTTTTTACGGCTGTGTACGATGATCCTGTGCAGCCGTACCATTATGACGATAGATGAAAATGTATACACAGTTTTGGGTTAACCATTTTGAAAATTGCTCATACTATTTTTTTGATGGCTGTGTATGATGATCCTGTGCAGTCGTGCTGCCACCCATGCAAGCCTACAGTCATACATTTGAGCCAAGATGGACACCCCATGTTTACATGTGCAGAACCCATTCTGAGGCGTCTGAGCACACGCCCACCATTCCTTCTTCCCACCACCCTTTTGAGGTCCCTATGTTGCTCATCCACTCTCTTGTGTCTTGTTGCTGTGATCATCTCCCTTGTGTTCCCCATGTTACATAACTGTCTTATGCATGCAGTATGCAAGACCATTGAAACACCATCGCTATTGCAAAATGATAGCTCAGGTGCATGATACATAGTGTAGTATGGGATGTTAATTGGAGTGATAACTTTTTGTATGTGGAATACTGACATATGTGACTTGGCAAACATGTCAGGGAAAGGTGCTTACTTTTGTGGATACTATGGTACTGCTGAGGATACCAAGGGCAAGCCTGTAAGGGTAGGGCATATCCTTTCCCTAAATGCTAAATTGGACATTGTTAAGCGCCATGAGGATGGGTGTGGGTTGAACAAGATCACCAAAGCACATAAACTGCCCTAGTCCATGGTCTCTGCCATAATAAAAAATTCAGAGGTTCGCCTAGCTGTGGCACAGAATGTGCCGACCTCCTCATCTCATTGTTTCTTACCCACCGCACCACTACACTGCCCCTCAGCCTCACTGCTTCTCTATCCCCGTTGGTCATCACCACCTCCTGATGATCTGGAGTGATTGCCCAGGCCCTCCAACTGTCCCCCAGCCTGGGGGAGAGGGGGACGCTTGGTGGCAACTTGGACCAGCATACGACATACCTGAAGTGGGTGGCAGAAGTGTTTTTTGAGATTTTAGGCTACATGGCCCTTGACTTTCAACATATCCCCATTAAAGCCAAGTTAAATCAACGTGAGTTTATGATTAATCGGTATATGAGTGGGTCTTACTTGACGTATCCCAATTGTAAATTGGGTCTTTACTGGATTGCAGAAAGTGATCATCATTTGGCATAATAAAATGGAGAATGAAAAAAAAAAACTGATAAGTGGTAAATAAATAAGATTTTTTCACTTGATAGATGGTAGTGCTGATGAGTGTTTTGGGAGGAGGGCATCTGAGTCTGAGGGATGGAGGGGGGATTGAGCAGTCCCTCTACCCACTTGATGGCAGAGGTTATTCCTCAGAGCTCTCGAATTCTCTTCTTCTGGGTCATCAGAGGTTTGTCTTGGTCAAATTTGTGATGTAAATGTCAGGACAGGGAGATGGAGATGGTGGGACAGGAGTTGGAATCATGAAAGCAGTGATTAGCTAGGCAGACTTGTTGAGTTTCTTTATCAACTGTGATTCTTTATCAGCAGCTGCTCAATTGATACAGTATATGAATGCACTCTTTGGAGTGGTCTGTTTTTGAGATAGCTTCAGTCATTGCTTCCTTCAAGTAGTCATTTAACTCTAACACCTTGCTGAGTTGCTGCTGCATCAGTTCTGCCCCACTCATCTCACTAGATGTTGCCACTGCCTCCTCTTTTTCTTGATGATGCTTGATGTTCCTTCTCTTGTACCTCGTAAATCAATTCATTTAGTAACATCTCGGTTCATGCAACAGTGAGTCTAAAGGTGTCCTCCTTGGTTATGTCTGAAACTTTTACGGGAATTTGGCAGAGTCACTTTGGTTGCCTAATTGATTGTGTCCATGATAAGAGTGGCCAAGATGGTGGAGTAGACATGAGGGAAGAGCTTTGCCAGTTTGATATACACCTCTCTGGCCTTATAAGGGTTTGCAACACTGACCACTGGTATATTGGCATCTTACATTGGGCACAGACATGCTTACAGTAAATGCATTTTTTTTTTTTCCCCCATTTGGGCAACACTGTTCATCACACACCTTAGGCCACTGTCCTCACCACTGATAAGCTCTGAGGCTTGTAGGATGCTTTCTTTATTTTTCCTTACAGTCCATATTGTAGATTCATTCAAGTTTTAGCTCTTAACAGTGCCCATCACTTGTTCCTTTGCATCCCCCCCCCTTTTTTTTTTTTTTTTTAATCAAGGGTGAGAGTTACTTGGTTGCCTCTACAAATAGAGGCAAAAGATTTTGCATCCAAGAAGCCATGCTGTTTGAGAACAACACTGTTTCCAGTGCATGATGGCTGGATTACATGGAGTAGAAATACGAGACTAGGCCAAGGTCACAACAAATGTGGAGGGACATGGACAGAAAGGATGCTGGATGCATATGCTTCACAATCATGATGTTGATGCCATGTCACCACATGAGTATTTTGAATGCTGATGGGTAAGAATTGAATGTTGTTATGCCACATCACCACATAAGTGTTTTGAATGATGATAAGTAAGAACTAAATGTGGACATGAAGTTCTTGGTCTCCATTGTCGTGTTCATAGGACATGATATAGATTAATATTTCTGTGCTGATTGTGATTTGTATGAACATTCTAAGCAAAATGAGGGCCCACTACACTTTTCTTACTAGTTGCTAACCTTGCAAAGCCACACCCAGGTTTAACATTTCTAGCCAGACACTCCTTGTATGGATGTCACAAATTTTTGAGATACGTCTGTTCCATTTCGTTAACTCAGTTCATCACCTGTGTTTATTTTTCTTTGTCTACTGTTAGTGCATATTGCTGTTAGTGTGTGTGCACGCACATACACCTGCTAAGTCACGAGTGACGACGTCACCGGAAGGGTCCTGCGGTATGCAGCCGGGGGTCCGGGCAGTTTGCGTTGTGAGGCCGGTGAGTGTGGTTTGCCTTTTCTGACACTGGTAGCAGAGCGTAGTTAGAAAGTAATGGCGTCATGTTCGACTAGTGGCCTCCAAAACTTGAAAATGATTCTGCTTATGAGAGTCGGAGAAAGAACATCGACATTTGGTGTGAACTGACAGACTTACCAAAAGAAAAACAAGCCTTAGCTATTCACCTGTCATTGTCTGGAAGAGCGAGAGTGGCGTCTTCGGAGGTTGATGTGGCTGATTTGAAGCAGGAGGATGGTGTTCAGACCTTGCTGAAAATATTAGACAGTTTATTTCTCATGGACAAAGGACGTCGACAGTTTGCAGCTTTTTATGAATTGTACAACTTCAGAAGTGCCGGTGATATGAACATTCGTAAGTTCGTGGCAGAATTTGAGCATGTTTATTTCAAATTTACGAAGCAGGACATGGCACAGCCAAATTCTGTGATGGCTTTTATGCTCTTAGCTGCATACAAACTTTCAGACAGTGAGCAACAACTAGTGATGTCCGCAATAACTGAGATGACATACGGAAACATGAAATCTGCCCTGAATCGTATTTTTGCTGGTGACATTGGCGGGCAGAACGATGCATCGGTGTCTGCCAGGGAGGAGAAAGGTGAACCAGTATTTTGGAGTGACGAAGTTGGGGGTGAGGAAACGCTTTATGCTAGAGGTACTCGATGAGGACAGAGAATGTTGTGGGGTGGTGCAGTACGTGATCGAGGTCGTGGTGGTGGCCGATATTCAACCGTATCTGCTAGAATTCCCCAACACTCATCCACCGGCAGGAGGCAGAACCCACTTGGGTCTGACGGAAAGGTATCGAGGTGTTTCATATGTGATTCTAGATTTCACTGGGCACGTTACTGTCCGGATGTATACAAAAACGACGGCAGTCGAGAAGAAAATTCTGAAACAGTGCATCTGTCGTTATTTATGGGCTATGCGAATGATGCCGCTAGTAGAGGTAAGTTACAGACTCTAGTAGAAGAATCTACTAGACACAGGGTGTTCTACAACTGTATGTGGAGTTGAATGGATCAATTGCTATCTAAGTGAGCTCACTGATTACGAACGTGAAGCTTTAAGAGAAGAAGCATCACCCTCAACTTTTACTTTTGCAGATGGTGTCACAGTTTCTTCCCTCAAACGTGTTATGCCCTGCTACATTGGAAATATGCGTGCCACCATCGTGACTGATGTTGTGAACTGCAAAATTCCCTTGGTGTTGAGTAAACGTCCCATGAAAAAAGCAAAAATGTTGATTAACTTTGGAAGTGACCAGGTCAAAATTTATGGAACTATCATTAATTTGAAGTCCTCATCTTCAGGCCATTACTTGCTTCCAATTTCTTTATGACTAGGTCGTGAATTTTGTGAAACAATCACGCTGGCATCTCTTGGGGTTGATGTAGAAAAGACGGCTTTGAAGCTTCACAGGCAATTTGGACACCCAATATCGGCGAAATTAATTAAACTGATCACAGATGCAGGGATTAAAAGTTCAGAACTGAAACGGGCTATCAAGGCTGTATCTGATGCTTGTACAGTCTGTTGCAGATTTAAGAAAGCCAAGCCCCGACCCGTAGTCAGTTTGCCCATGGCCTCCAAGTTTAACGAAGCCATAGCCAATGGATTTGAAAGCTTGGGGAAAGCATTATTTCTTAGTCCTTGTTGATTTAGCGACCAGGTATTGTAATGCGATAGTAATCGTGGATAAGTGTGCGGCCACCATTATCAAAGGAATATTTCGATGCTGGATTGTTGTGTTTGGCACACCTAGAAAAATTCTTACAGACAATGGCTGTGAATTCAACAATGCGGAAATGCGAGCATTGGGAGAGGCCTTCAATATCAAGATCATGACAACGTCTGCAGAGAGTCCATGGAGAAACGGAGTCTGTGAGCATCAAAATGCAGTCATTGGTAACATTGTTAGGAAGATAATGGCTGATAGCCAGTGTGAATTGGATGTGGCCTTGGCATGGGCAGTATCAGCAAGAAATGCTCTCACCTACTACACAGGCTTTTTTCCTAACCAACTTGTTTTTGGTCAAAACCCTGGCCTGCCTAATGTGCACGCAAATGATCCTCCAGCCTTGGAACCTTCATCACCGTCGAAAATTGTGAGAGACAACTTGAACGCGAGTTTATAAAGACTGAATCAGATGAACGTTTGGCTAGGGCTGTGCGGCACAATGTATGATTGAGTGACTTAAACAACATCTGAAATGGAGATGAAGTCTTCTACAAAAGAAATGACGGTCATGAGTGGCACGGTCCCGGAATTGTAATAGGCAGAGATGGGAAATAAATTCTGGTGAGACACGGCGGTGTCTACGTACGAGTGCACATGTGTCGTCTAGCACATGCGCCAGAGCAAGATACTACAGTTGAAAGTGGTGTCAGCAGTGATGAGAAGAACGATGTTGTCCAGGAGAAGCCTAATGACGATCCTTCGCAAGTGTTGAATGACTATCCGCTAGATGACGAGTCAGAAGATGATGTGATTCCGATTTATGAGCCTCCCACGGTTCCTATTCTGATTAATCAGCCTCCCAAAATTTCTGTTGGTCAACATTTAAAAGGAGTACATTCAGAAACTGGAGAGTTGGTGTCTGGAAGGATTATGAGTCAGGCAGGTAAAGCCACTGGAAAGTACAAACACTGCTACAGTTTGAAGAGGGACTCTGACGGCAGCATTGACTGGATAGATTTGCAGAAGGATTTTAGCGAATGGGAAGTGATTGATGATGACGCAGAAATGCATGTTCTTTTCAACTCTGAGGGCGTATTATGCGCTAAGGAAAATGAAATTACAAACTGGCAGAATAATGATGTGTATGAGGAAGTAGATGATGTTGGGCAATATGCCATAATGGTTCGATGGGTTGTGACGGAAAAACTGAAAATGGAAAATCTATTGTTAAGGCCCGCTTAGTTGCCAGAGGGTTTGAGGAAGACACAGTGGATCTCCGAAAAGACTCGCCTACTTGTTCAAAAGAAGCAGTGCGTTTGGCACTTTCTTTGGCCTCCACCAACCAGTGGGATTGCCACACTATGGATGCGAAAGCTGCCTATTTGCAAGGTAATGACATTGAGAGAGTTGTTCATTTACATCCTCTGCCTGAATATGCAAATGGTAAGTTATGGAGACTAAAGAAAACTGTTTACGGTCTTTGTGATGCTGCTAGGCATTGGTATCTGCGCGTAAAAGATCAATTGTTGAGTCTCGGAGCTAAAGTGTCATCACTGGATTCAGCACTCTTCTCTTGGAGCAATAGTGGCAAAGTCGAAGGCATTGTATGCATCTATGTCAATGACTTCCTTTTGGCTGGTACATGTGAGTTCAAACAGCTAGTGATAAACCGTCTGAGTCAAATATTCCTCATCGGCAGTTCAGAATCAAAAGCCTTCAAATACGTTGGTCTCAATGTCATCTCCAACATCGATGGCAGCATAATGCTCGACCAATTCCAGTATGCTTCATCTTTGAAACTAGTCACGCTGAGTAAACATTGTGCAGCAGTAAAATCAGGAGAGCTGTCCGAGTCTGAGAAAACAGAGTACCGAGCATTAATTGGGCAACTCAACTGGATTGCCACGCACACTCGGCCAGATATTGCCTTTGATGTGTATGAGTTGAGTGTGACTAGCAACCGAGCTACCGTAGCAGATTTGCTTAGACTCAATAAGGTGATCTCAAGGGTGAAGGCTGACAACATGAAGCTATACATTCCAAGAATGGGGCCGATTGAGGACTGTCATATAGAGTGCTTTTCGGATGCCTCATTTGCCAACCTTATAGGCAATGGATCTCAGGGAAGTTTTGTGATCTTCCTACGAGATGCTAGTGAGGCAAGATGTCCTATATTCTGGCAGACAAGAAAGATCAGGAGGGTTGTCAAATCTACCTTATCTGCCGAGGTGTTGGCGCTGCTTGAATGTGCTGAGACTGTGCTATATCTTGCCAGCATATTGCGTGAGGTTTCTGGATGTGAAAAGGTCAAAATAAAGTGTTTCGTCTACATCAAGAGTCTGGTGGACGCCCTTTACTCCTGTAGGAGCGTAGAAGACAGGAAATTGCGTATTGATATTGCTGTATTACAAGACATGTTGGAGCAAGGGGAGATTGATGAAGTTTCTTGGGTGGATACATCACAACAACTGGCTGATTGTCTCACCATGAAAGGTGCCTCGACCGAGCGGCTGCATGCAGCAGTCAGCCGAGACTAGAAAGTTTATAATACTTCAAGAGACATCACATATCGGTATGTGGCCACAGACTGGGTCTTGATAGTAATTAAACAAAAGTGTATGTATTGGATGCATAGTGCATATCGGGTGTTGGTACTCACACAAAAGTCAATGTATTGGATACATAGTGTGTATCAGATGCAAATAGACCATCCAGCTTCGTCCTTGGAATCTTTTGTCAAATTAAGAAGAGAGGATGAGAATGTTAGTCCTTATTGCTGTTAGTGTGTGTGCACGCACACACACCTGCTAAGTCACGAGTAATGACGTCACCGGAAGGGTCCTGCGGTATGCAGCCGGGGGCACGGGCAGTTCGCATTTTGAGGCCGGTGAGTGTGGTTTGCGTTTTTTGACATCTACCATTCCTTTGTTTCTCAACTTTTCCTCTTTGTCTCTCACATTGAGTACTCCTCTCACCCCTTATCCTCCAAGCTCCACTCAGTTTCTCATTGCATACTATAATCATATGATCAGATGGACCTCCACATTGTCTTTTCGTCTCCCTTGTGTCCAAAGCAGAGCTAAGCCTTTCAGTATGCTCTTCAAACTCTCTACACCTTTTATATTTATATGCTTTTTAGTGTTTGACATAAAAATAACTAATGCATATCCATCTTTCATGACACATGCAGCTGTTGCATCTTTCTCCTTTGTTATTCTATCACTCATATACCATCCATCCATCCATCATCCAATCCTGTGTCGCCCCACAGAGGAGCGTTGGAGCCCAGGGCTAGGCAGGTTGGTCCTGACATTTAAGATGAGTGTGCAGCAGCACAAACTGTTGATTTGTGACATGGTGCTTAAGGATCGAGTGATGAGAAGGAGGACATATGTACCTAGGAGGAAAACATGGAAGCTGGGAAACCAATCAGTAAGGGATGCCTTTTATAGTGAGATGAGGAGAGTGGTGGCTGAACAGGAAGCCGTAGTTAGAGGCATTAATGAATAGTATAGAGCCCTTAAGAACAACCTCTTGAGAGTTACTGATACAATATGCGGTTGGACAAGAGGCCCACCAAGACATAAAGTAACTTGGTGGTGGGATGAGGGTGTAGAAGCTGCAGTTAAGGAGAAAAGAAGGCTTTTCCGGGAATGGAAGAATGGTGGTAACAGGGAGGAGTACTTGGCTGCCAAGCGCAGGGCTAGAAGAGAGGTATACAGGGCGAAGTCTGAGTCACAGAGACTTTTACTTGTTAATCTAAATCATGGAGAAAGGAAAAATATGATTTTTAGGGTGGCAAATCAGGTGAAGAGGGATAATCAGGACATTGTAGGTGAGCAGTCTGTGAAGAATGATGTTGGAAGGGTGGTGGTGAGCAGTGAGGATATTAAAGATGCATGGAGAGAGCATTATAGCCAATTGTTGAATGAGGAGTTTGATTGGGATAGAGAAGTTTTGGAGCCCGCTGATCCAGTGTTTGGCCCTTGGCCTTTGATTGACGCTGCTACTGTGAGTGAGGCAATAGGCAGGATGCGGGTGGGGAAGGCAGCAGGTGTGTCTGGGTTGACTGCCGAAATGTTGAAGGCCTCAGGAGATACTGGGGTGAGGTTAGTCACTGACCTGATAAATAGGATTATATATGAGTGAGGCGTCTGGCAATAGATAGATAGATAGTGTTGTCCCAGATGATTGGCTGAGGAGTGTAATTGTAAATGTGTACAAGGAAAGTGTGATGCCCTGGAAAGGGGAAATTACAGAGGTATAAAGCTTTTAGATCAGATAATGAAAGTAATGGAGAGTGTTCTAGAAGGTATGATTAGAGAAAGAGTGAATATAGATGAGATGCAGTTTAGGTTTATGCCAGGCAGGGTGACCACTGATGCCATATTCATTGTTCGACAGCTTCAGGAAAAATATATTGGAAAGAAAAGGGAATTGTATTTTGTTTTTGTTGATTTGGAAAAGGCCTTTGACAGAGTCCCTAGAGAGGTGGTGAAGTGTGCAATGAGAAAGCTAGGGTTGGAAGAGTGGCTGGTTAGGGTGGTGATGGCCATGTACATGGGTGCTCACACCCAGGTAAGAGTGAATGGAGCTTTGAGTGATGAGTTTTCCGTGAATGTTGGTGTGCATCAGGGGTCAGTTTTGAGTCCCTTGTTGTTTATCATGGTGCTTGAAGCCCTCTCACGTGACTTCAGAGATGGACTCCCATGGGAGATGTTGTATGCTGATGATTTGGTGTTGATTGCGGAGAATGAAAAGGAGGCGGAGGAAAGATTTAAGAAGTGGAGAGAGTGTACTGGGCACAAGGGCTTGAGGGTGAATGCAGATAAAACAAAAGTGATGATATCTAGGGTTGGTGGCAGTACAATCAGAAAAGAGGGAGAGTGGCCATGTGCAGTGTGCCACAAGGGTGTGGGAAGCAATTCCATCTTGTGTAGTGTTTGTGATAAGTGGGTGCACAAGAGATGTAGTGGTATTAGAGGTAGACTGCGAAATGATGCTGATTTCATGTGTGCGGCGTGTCGGGGAGAGCAGGTGGAGATTGTTAGGCGTGAAAGGATTGAACTTGCAGGTGAGTCTCAAGAGTGTGTGGAGGAGTTTCGTTATTTGGGAGACATGTTATGTGCCGGAGGTGGGGCTGGAGTTAGCTCGGTTGCTAGGGTGAGAAGTGGTTGGAAGAAGTTCAGGGAGCTGTTGCCTCTCCTGATATTGAGAGGACGCTCCTTACGTGCTAAGGGGTCGTTGTATGCAGCATGTGTTAGGAGTATGCCGCTGTTTGGTAGTGAGACCTGGGCAGTAAAGGAAGAGGATATTCGCAGGTTTAAACATACAGAAATGACAATGATTAGGTGGATGTGCAGTGCGTCCCTGCGTGCAAGGCCTGGGGGGGCCGGGTTTACGATGGAAGAGTTGAGAGGTAGGATGTGACTGGAATGTATTGGTGTTGTGATGAGATGTAGGCTGAGGTGGTTTGGACATGTGGAGAGGATGGGGGATGATAATTGGGTACAGAGGGTGAGAGGTGTTAATATTGGAGGAGGGGTTGGGAGGGGTAGACTGAGAAAGACATGGGACGAGGTCATTAAGTGTGACTTAAGGGTTAAGGGACTGAACAGGGAGGCTGCCAGGGATCGAGCAGCATGGAGAGCCGCCATTAGGTGACCAAGCCCGACGCATGCAAGCATGTTGGAGCCTTCAAAAACGAAACGAAACGAAACGAAACGTGACCAGCCTCACTCATCCCTGAGTGGCATTACGTGAACAATAAACTCCAACCACCCCATGGATATAAACCTTCACCAGCTCAATCTGATTGGAGTGCTGTAGTTACCCACTGAACCACCAGGTGCCAAAATTTGGTTAGATGGTAACCACCCAGCATAGTAAATGGTTTCCTGGTGTACAGGAAACCATCGTGCTTGCTGCTCAGTGTAGAGTCACCCACAAGCAGAAGAATGAGGAAAGAATGAAGGAAAGAAAGACAGAAGAGGGAGTGTAAAGTCACCCGCAGGCAGAAGGACAAGGAAATAATAAAGGAAAGAAAGACAGAAGAAGAAAGAAGGATGGAGGAGAGGAAAGAGTAGACACCCGAGAGCAGCACCACATCGAGTAAGTGGATGGTGAGCGCCTCCACCTACCACATATACTGGTACAGTAATTACATCATTTGCAGGGCCATTGGCAAATTTATCATTTAGAGATCCCATCACAGACTTCCTTCAGCCCTTAGACATTTGTCCTGTTACTTAGCCATTACAAAGAATATACACTTGAATGAGTACCACTTTCATGATCTTCAGTTTGATTACAGCAAAGCAAATAACATAATAAAAGGATCCCTCCATCATATATATTACCACTGTGCCGGGAATCGAACCCGGGACTCTCAGGTGAGAGCCAGGCAGCATGCCACTACACCATGACCAGGTAAAAGTTACCTCACATTGTCACAATCTTGTATCCAATGTCCCTCCGCCCCCACTATGGGCATCAAGAGGATGAGGGAACCCCCTGGGACTCGGGCAAGTAGATGCATTTAATCTATCCCAAGCACTTACGGCAAGTCAGAATGGAATGAGAAACCAGCACTTTACACAGGAAAAATCATCCAATATATTACCACTATGCCGGGAATCGAACCCGGGACTCTCACCTGAGAGTCCCGGGTTCGATTCCCAGCATATTGGTAATATATTGGATGATTTTTCCTGTGTAAAGTACAGGTTTCTCATTTCATAATAAAAGGAAAAAGAGAATTCTAAAAGCATGACATACTCACTGACTACAACACTAACAGAGCAGCCTGAACAAGGAAGAATGACAACAGCTAAAAATGCCTGGAGGATTGCTCACTGTCTACCTGTTACACATGTGTTTCAGCTCCCTGGCTTAGAAAACTTGTAAAAATGTCTAAACTAGAATCAGGAAGATTTGATTTACCTGCCAAACTTTTGAGTCACATAACTGTATCTTCCAAAATTCATATACAGATTAAGTTCAGAATTCATCTGAACTTCTTTGTTCCATCCATCCTTTCTACTATTACCTATCCTATACAAATGCATTTATGTAATTCTAACTTTAAGTATCTTATACAGTACAGAAATGTAAATCACTGAGTTTTGTGGTGAAGCTTAGTGAAATGTTAGGATATATCCATCAAGAGTGATCCATTCACTGTGGTGTTATTTCCATTTTCTATCTATCTATCTATTGCCTGACGCCATAATCCCGTAAGGGGTGGCTATTTGACTTTGAGTTATTTGTTTTACGGGGAGGGGCACTAACCCTCCACCAACCCACTTGTTGATACGTAGGGAGCACGTATGGTTTGGTAATATGGTTACCACCCAGCGTTGTAAATGGTTTCTTGCCTTACAAGAAACCATTCGGCTTGTCACTCAATGTAAAGCCACCTGTGACCTCTCTTCATTACATAAAAATCCATTTTGACTTCAGTTATCCATGACATAATTATCTTCAAAATCTCCCTTTCAGATATATGGGGTCAAATAGAGTTCATGTACCTGGGATAAGCGTGTTCCCTAATTAGCTCAGGGTAATGTGATCCTAGTGTACCTGCTATGCACAGTAGTTTTTTTTTTTTTTAGTAAGAGATATTTTCCCTTATAGAGTTAGCGGGGTATGTATGCTGATACTCCTTTTACTTAGTAACCAACTGACAGTAGAGATTAGTATGCAGCAAATGCCATTTTCCTACAGACTTGCGAAGAGGAGGTGCCAACCGCTATGTCCAGGAACCCTCTCGCCCTACCCCTGCTAGTATGCTTAACCCTGCCATGCCTGCCCCTCCCTTCCCCTACTCTTCTCCATCGACTGGGACTTCTGTTAACCCATCCTCAGCTCCAGCACCACCTCAGTTCTTCACCCCATCTATCCCACCTGCTGCTGCCCCTATGTATGGAGACCCACAGCAACAGCAACAACAGCCAGGAGCAGCAGCAGCTTTCCCACCAACAAAGCCACCTGCTGCCCTTGACTCATCTGTTCCTCGCGGCTGGAATGACCCACCTCCCCTCTCATCATCCCGTAAAGTGAGTTCTTTTATCTTTTATAACCCCAATAATGAAGAATTATAAGCACCTTTTATATATATATATATATATAGTAATCCCTCCAATATCCGTTGTAATAGAGTCAAAGGCATGTCCGAATATTGGTTTTGTCCGGATATTGGTCCTGAAGCTCCAGCACTGGTTTTTCATGACCCTAACCTAACCTAACCTAAATCAGAAAACTACCTTCCTACCTACCTACTGGACATGTATAGCACTTATTTAGGTCCCTTTTCACATAAATAATGCACACATAGCATGAATTTATTGAATTTTAACCAAAAAATGATGATTTACGGGTGAGTGAGTCATAGGAGCTCAGAACTTGCCAGCATAGTATAAGTAAGTATCGGACATGGAAATCATCTTTTCTCACATTTTATGCATTAAATCATTGGATACAGAGCATCAAATACAGTAAATGATGTTAATTGCTACCAGAAAAATGGTTAGGTTAGGTTA
>JAGKTI010000526.1:32687-51455 GCA_018397915.1 Birgus latro | reverse complement strand
TGAAGAATTGTAAGCACTCCCCCCCCCCGCCTACCATTTGCAGAAGTCTGTGTGGAAATAATAGACAGCAAGGTATAGGATTTGAAGAGTTATAATTACACCAGAACTGCTTTTTACATGATTTTTATCTTTTGTAACCCAAATAATGAAGAATTGTAAGCACTCCCCCCCCCCCCCTACCGTTTGCAGAAGTCTGTGTGGAAATAATATACAGCAAGGTATAGGATTTAAAGAGTTATAATTACACCAGAACTACTTTTTACATGATTTTTGGGACAGAAAAAATGCAAATAGGAGGAAATTATCTAAGATAAAGAACTTGTTATGAAGAAAATAAGTTTTGGACCAGATCCCTATGGAATGTGACTTGCATATACCCTTGAAATGCAGCCCTCACCCAAGTTTTTTCAGACAAAAGATACACTAATGGTTTTAAGCACATTTTTAACTATATGCGGTATTCAAGTCTTCCTAGAAATAACAAAAGGGAATAGCAACCAAAAAGGTAAAATATGTACAGATATATAGAATATTGACTCTGTAAGAAAATTCCTAAAGATTACATAGGTATCTGCTTCAAAATATACTACAACTACAGTCATTCCTTGTTTTTTGAAGTTTCAATTTAGATGAGTAAACACATTTAAAATACACTATTCAGACATAGGTTTTAGGTGGTCCAAAACCCATTTGTCTCCTGAACTGCAAGAAATGGATTTTTATGTAATGAAGAGAGGTTACTCTTCACTGCAATCCTCACTGGTGTTTCTTGTGGGGTAGGAATGTTCAAGGACTCCATTAAATGCTATAAATATTGAGAAACCTTTTCCAAAGTTTCAGATGAAAAGTCTGCACTTCGAGCAATCTGGGGACAGGTGGTTCCACTCAAGCTGGCCAAGCATTTTGTATATCTCATATGCTTACACAGGGCAACATAAGAAAAAGAGCACCACTTCTTGGTCAGTGGATCAGCAATATTGTATGTTGCCTCCTGTGGCTAGCGACTCGCCTCTGTTCCTATGACCTGGTTAGACAGGTGACTTGATTAGGCCTGGAGAAGCCAATCTGCTAATTATTATTGATTATTGTCAAGCAGGCACCACATGGCCTGGCAGTCCATTAATCAGAATCACCATAATTTTGTGGTGAGTACCTGCATATGCCTTTCACTACCCTAGTGGCATTTTGCTTTGTAGTTCATTTTACCCTTAGTGGGTGGAGAAGTGAAGGGAGTGAAGGATTGTTAGTTATTATATGGTAGATTCTCCACCTGATTTTGGTCCTTATGTGGCAGTTGTCATTGACTGACCTAAAAAAATGATGGCAGTGACCACTGAGAGGGGTTACCTCTCTAACTTACAGGTGTCTCCATCTTTCAAATATGAAAATTTGTTTTATGACTCTGTAAAAGTCTGCTTATTGCAGTGTGATTGAGGGGTTCTTAACCCTGGAAGAGTGTCTTGGGGAAGCCTTTGTTTGTAAGCAGTGTAGAGTGCAGGCATCTTTGAATAAAGCAGATGTGTGCATTATGAAACACTACCTTTCAGAATTACAGAAATGAAGGAGTATTATTTTTCTTATCATGTGTACCAGGTTACTTGCTCTTGTGATGTTCATTTTGTGACTGTACTAGCAACTTATTTATCATCATCTTCATCATCATAATTATTGTCATCGTCGTCGTCGTCACACTGTACAGCAACCTGTTTATCTTGATCATCGTCGTCATCGTCACACTATACTAGCAACCTGCTTATCATCATCATCATCATCATCACAATCATCATTCAGACCTCCTTTCCCATCCTAGGGTAAGGTGAGAAGTAGCATCATCCAGACAGCCCAAGTTTGCCCAGTCCAGTGGGCCACACTTCCATTCACTCATCATTCAAGCCCCTGGAATCCTGGCTCTATCTGATACGTCAAAAATTTTCACCACATTTTGTAGCTTCGCATAAATGTATTCAGTAGAGTCAGGCTGAACGCTGTCACAGTAAAAAGGGGTGCCAAATCTCTGATCATGCACTTCTTCTTACAACATTTATCCAGCCAGCTCGATCTCTTGTCAGTCCTCTAGCCCTACCGACTTCCGTACCTCTCTTCCTCACACACTCATCCACCATATCCCTCCACCTTCTCCTTGGCCTACCTTGCCTCCTCCCCCCTTCAGATTTGCTATGATATACCTTTTTGACCACTTTGTTGCTATCCATCCTCTCCATATGACCATACCATCTTGGTACACTTTAGTTCTGGTGTTCACAGACTTCCTCACTCTGCATCTTTCATGAATCATAATATTTTGTATCCTATCCACTCTCTGTACTCCACCTACATTCCTCAGCAGTCCCATCACTGCTTTCACTCTTGACTTTTCATTTTCATGCCACACCATATTCTCTCATCCATATGTTAAAGTTGACACTAACATTATTATTATTATCATTTTGTAGGCTAAGCAGCAGCAGCAGCAGCAACAACAACAGCAGGTTAGTGAAGAAATGAAGCCCCCTGAACCAATTCTGTGCCCTGTGCCAGGAGGCATTGTACCTGAGCCACCACAACAGTTCATGGTAAGTTAGCTACTTCCTATGATCCAACGATACTTTAACTGTCAGTTTTGTCATTCTCTCCTGTAATATTAGGTAGAAGATGGATGGCAACCAGCATCCTTGAGAAATACTACCATGACAGTAAACAGCCGGTGGATGGCTATTTTCAAGACCCTTAGGCAGGAAACTCTGGTTACAGATACGGGTGGCAGTCAGAGTTCAGTTTTTATAATTTACAAAATGCTTTTGCACATCAAAAGCCTTCTCACCTCATGAATGGCTCTCTGGTCTTGTGTTGGCTCAGTTTGAGCTGCAGTGGGTTCAGGTTAGTGTCCTGGCCCATAAACCATTGGTCAAAGAAAGCAAAAAAAAAAAAAAACTAACCTAGACTGATCATATGGTGATGAAGTACTGTAAAACAAGCAAAAAATTAAATGTTGAGGCATGAAGCCAAAGAGGTGTGAATGTTTGAATTAATGCGAGATTCATTCATTCGTTCATTTATAAAGACTCCAACATCCTTGCATATATCGGCGTAGATCACCTAATGGCTTTTCACACTGCTCCCTCTCTTGAAGCCTGGTTTTTCAGTTCCATATATCAGAGGTCACACACTATTACATCATCCTAAGTCTTTTTCGTTTTGCCTCTCGCAGTTCTACCTTCAACATTCACACCTCTCACCGTCCGCACCCAGTTGCCATCCTCCATCCTCTCCACATGCCCAAACCACCTTAGTCTATCTCTGCTCATCACAACACCAATACAATAAAGTCTCATCCTTCCATTCAGCTCTTCATTTGCAGTCCTTCCCCCCCCCCCATGACATTGAAGGTCATAGTACGCATCCACCTAATCTTTCCTCGTCTGCCTAATTGAGCCTGCAGATATCCTCCTCCTTTATGCCCAGCAGTCTTACTACTGTACAGTATTGCACTCTAAAACTGATATTATAAAAGCAATTAATGATGTGGGGTTGGCTTAGTGTGGCTTGATACAAGTAGAGTTTAGGAATTTGATATTTGGCATTGTGGATAGGAGTGAAAGAGAATGGAAGGATTGAGGAAGGTGTATATTTTTGAGGTGATGCATAAATTTTCACTTAACCATTTAATCCAGCTTGAGTTACTGTAGATTGCAAAAATTGGACTGTAAGGTGTTTATGGCATTTATGGATCTGGAAAAAACATACAACAACGTAGACAGAGATGGATTGTGGAAGGTTTTGCTCATGTACAGTGTAGATGGTAAGCTGCTAGGTGCTGTCAAGAGTTTTTATGATGTTAGTGAGGCATATGTAAGGGTAAATGGGCATCAAAGAGATTGGTTCACGGTCAGTGTGGGCGTGCGACAAAGTTGTTTGATGTCTTCATGGTTTTTCAGTAAATATATGGATGGTGTGATGAGAGAAGTAAAAAGCATGAGTTATGGAGAGAGGGATGGCATTGGTAATGAATGGTGATGGATGGAATATCTCAAATTTGTTGTATGCTGATGATGCAGTGCTACTTGCAAATAATGGACAAGAACTTGGTAAACTAGTGCAGAGTTCTGTAGATGTCTGTGAGCGTCGTGCCTTGAGAGTAAATGTAGAAAAGAGTAAAGTGATGGTTATTGAGAGAGAAGGTGACTCCCAGTGCGATGTTTACAGTGAATGGAGAGAGAGTTCAAATATGTGGATACAGTGATAGAAATGAGAGGAAAATGTGCAAAAGAAGTGGAAATTAGAGTGACACAAGGAAGGAAAGTAGTTGGTGCTATGAAGGTCGTGATGAAAAACAGAGGCTTGAGTGTTGCAGCTGCACGAGGCTTATATGTTGGAGTGTTAGTGCCAACTTTAACATATGGATGTGAGACTGTGGTGTGGCATGAAAATGAAAAGTCAAGAGTAAGAGTAGTGGAGATGGGACTGTTGAGGAATGTATGTGGAGTACAGAGATTGGATAGGATACGGAATAATGTGATTCACGAAAAATGCGGAGCGAGGAAATCTGTGGACACCAGAATTGAAGAGAGCGTACTGAGATGGTTTGGTCATGTGGAGAGATGGATGACAATAGAGTGGTGAAAAAGGTATATCTGAGTGAATCTGAAGGAGGGAGGAGGAGAGGTCAACCAAGAAGGTGGAGAGATAGGGTGGATGAGTGTGTGAGGAAGAGAGAGACGGAAGTTGGTGAGGCTAAGGGACTGACAAGAGATGAGCTGTCTGGATGAATTTTGTGCAGAGAAGTGAATAACCAGGGATTTGGCACCCCTTTGTAACGTGGCAGGGTTTGGATTGACTGTCAGATAGGTATATATGAAGCTACAGAGCTTGAAAGTTTTTTGGGCTCTCTGACAGAGCCAGGATTCCGTGGGCTTGAATGATGAGTGAATAGAAGTGTGGCCCATTGAATTGGACAGACTTAGTTTGTCTGGATGTTGCTGCTCCTCACCCTACCCTAGGGTGGGAATGGAGGTTTGGATGATGATTATGATGATGAATTTGATTGCAGACAAATACAGTAAAACACAATTGAATCCTTATATTCATCTCTTCCCATCATTATTTAGTTGACTTAAGTAAAATATATTAGAATAACATCTTCTTGGTATCATTGTTTGAATGCGACAAGTGTTTGTTATGTCACAATTACTGTTCGTTATTTATATGGATGAGGTTAAGAGGTTAAAACTTGAGTAGTGGAGATGGTAATTAATGGTGAAGGGTTGGTAGATGGATCAAGTTACTCCCATGTGATATGTGCAGATGACGGTATGCTGCATGCTAATAGTGAACAGTATCTATCTATCTATCTATCTATTGCCTGACGCCATAATCCCGTAAGGGGTGGCCATTTGACTCTGAGTTATTTGTTTTACGGGGAGGGGCACTAACCTTCTACCAACCCACTTGTTGATACGTAGGGAGCACGTATGGTTTGGCTATATGGTTACCACCCAGCGTTGTAAATGGTTTCTCGGCTTACAGGAAACCATTTGGCTTGTCACTCAATGTAAAGCCACCTGTAAAGGAAAGAAAAGCAATAAGAAGTGACAGGAAAGATGGGAGAAACAGGAAGAGAGGAGGGCAGGCACAGACAAATAATAATAAAGGGTAAGGAAGAAGTAGGCAGCACTACATCAAGTGAGTGGATGATGGTCGCCACCACCTACCACTAGTGAACAGTAACCTTACAGAATGGTGGAATGTTTTTTGAATGTCTGTGAGCTTCATGGCTTGAAAGCAAACTTAAGTCTATCTATCTATCTGTTGCCAGACGCCCTAATCCCACACGGGGTGGCCACAAACAAATCGCCTCCATGTCACTCTGTCCCCTGCCATTTCACTACCACGCTCCCCACTCACACCCCCCTCTCTCATATATCCCTCCATCTCATCCTCGGCCTCCCCCTCCCTCTTGCCCCCTCCACCTCACTCACATACACTCTCCTCGTCAGTCTTTCACTCTCCATCCTCTCCACATGCCCAAACCACCTTAACGTGCTTCTCCTAATGCTTCCCATCACATCCTCAACCACACCACAACGCTCCTTCACTTCCTCATTTGTTAGTCTGTCTCTCCATGTGACTCCACATGCTCCTTTCAAATAACTCATTTCCACTGCTCTCACTCTTGACTTCTGTCCTTCCAACAGGGTCCAAGCTTCACTTCCATATGTCAAAGTTGGTATCACAATACTGCCATGTAACAACTTTTTCACGTCCATGCTCACTTCCCTGTTTCTTATCACTGCTTTAACGAACCAGCAACCTTCCTTCCCTGCTGCACCCTTTCGAGCACTTCACCCTCCAGACTTCCATCCTTACTCATCACACTGCCCAAGTACTTAAATTCACTCACATTCTCCATATCCTTCCCATCCAATCTCACTGTACATTCACTGGCTTCACTTCTCTCGAAGACCATCACTTTACTCTTCCCTACATTCACCTTTAGATTCCGTTTCTTACACACTCTCCCAAACTCATCTACCAAGCCTTGCAGCTCCCCTTCATCTTCGCTCAACAACACAGTATCATCTGCAAACAACAGTACAGGGAGTTTCCAGACACTCCCCTCTCTCACTAGGGCCGGTCCAACATCCACTGCCCGACCTTGTGTCTCTTTTATAACGCCATCCATATACAGATTGAACAACCATGGAGACATGACACATCCTTGTTTCAATCCAACCTTCAAATGGAAAGATTCACTCAGTTTGCCATCCACACGCACTGCAGCCTTAGCACCCTCATACATACTCTTCACAGCCTTCAACAACTTCCCATCCACTCCATATATTCTTAGTACCTTCCACAAACCTTGTCTATCCACCCTGTCATATGTTTTCTCCAGATCCATAAAGGCTGCATACAACTTCTTGCCCTTCTCTAGAAACTTTTCCACTAAGGATCTAAGAATGAATATCTGGTCTACACAACCTCTTCCCTTCCTAAAACCTCCTTGTTCTTCTCCAACTAATTCCTCAGTACTTTCCCTTAACTCTGTCAATAAGTATCCTACCATATACTTTTCCTATTACACTGAGAAGGCAAATGCCCCTATGATTACCACACACTGCTTTTTCCCCTTTTCCTTTGTACAGAGGAATAATTATACCTGACTTCCAATCCTCCGGGACTCTACCCTCCTCCCAAGCCAATCTGCACACCTTCCACATCCATTCTGTTACTATCTCTCCCCCATGCTTCAGCATTTCACCACACACTCCATCAATTCCTGGGGCTTTCCCCATTTTAACTTTCTTCATTGCTTCCACAACTTCCATCCTGGTGATTTCTTCCTCTCTTCTCACAACCCTCCTTCTCCCTGCCATTCCTCAGCCACTTATACTTGCATTACTTTCATTCTCTATGTTCAACAGTTCATTAAAGTGTTCTCTCCATCTGTTTACTTTCTCTCCCTTCTCCACTAGTAATCTACCATTTTTATCTTTCACACCCCCACTGACTTCGTTGGCACCCTGTCTAGCTCTCTTTACCTCCTTCCAGAACATTTTCTTACATTCCCTCCACTTCACACTCAAATTCCTTCCAAATTCCTCACCCACTCTCTCTCTCTTACTAATCTTTTCACCTCTCTCCTCACTACATATAACTCTCTCATCCTTCTCTCAGCTTCATCGACGCCCCTGTTCCTCATCCACTCATTATATGCTTTCTTCTTTTGTGCCACAGCCTCTCTCACCTCTTCAGTCCACCATGCTGTTCCCTGAACCCCCTTTCGTTTTCTCTTCACCCCACACACCGCCTCACATGCTGCAAAGATTTCTTCTGTGAATACCTTGCACACACCCTCCATGTCCCCCATCTGCTCCAATCTATATTTACCCAATCACTCCTCCACTTCCCTTCTATATTCAGCCTTTATTCCATCCTCTTGTAACTTTTCTACCCTCCTTGTAACAAATACTTCCTCTTGTCCTTCCCTTCTTCTCTTCCTCCATCTTGTTTGGACTCTGATTCTGGCTACCACCAAGTGGTGATCAGAAAGTCCATTCCCCCAACCTCTATATACTCTTGCATCCATTACACTTAAGTAAGAGTACTATATAAGTAAAGTGATGGTTGCAAAGAAAGAAGGTGAGTCAGTGATGTACTGGTGAATGTAGGCTTGAATTGGTGAAGGAGTTTAAGTGCCTTGCTGCAGGAATAGAAAGGAGAGGTTTATGTGCCAAGAAAATGGAAAATGGTTTGGCACAGGGAAGAAAGGTAGCTGGTGCAGTGAAGTCCTTAATGTTTTTGTTTTGGTCCCAGGTGCATATGAAGATGAACTTGTGGACTGGAGGATGAAGGGGCCCTTTACCTGCAATCTTCTTTCTGGAGATTAGGGAGGAGTTGAGGGATGTTTGTATAGCTGGGCAGCTCCCCATTTACAGTATTTCAGTGCTACTACATGGAGGTATCCCTTTCCATCAATGCTCACATATTAAACAGAAGTCTGATTGCAGACCCGAGTATTGTATTGAAATGCATTTGTGCTTAGAGTAAGATAGGAGTGTTCTGTCTGTCTGTCTTTTACCAGACGCCTTTATCCTGTAAGGGGTGGCCACAAACAGATCACTTTCATGTCACCCTGTCCCCTGCCATTTCATTGCTCTGTTCCCAGTTCACACTCCCCTCTCGCATGTACCTCTCCACTCCATCCCTCCATCTCACTCTTGGCCTCCCCCTCCCTCTCCTCCCCTCCACCTCATTCACATACACTCTCCTCATCAGTCTCTCACTCTTCACCCTCTCCACATGGCCAAACCACCTCAATGTGTTTCTCCTAATGCTTCGTATCACATCCACATCCACACCACAGTGCTCCTTCACTTCCTCATTTGTCAGTCTGTCTCACCATGTGTCCATGTGACTTCACATACTCCTCTCAAATAACTCATTTCCACTGCTCTCACTCTTGACTTCTGTCCCTCAAACAAAGTCCAAGGTTCACTTCCATACATTAGAGTTGGTATCACAATACTGTCTTGTAGTAACTTTTTCACTTCCATGCTCACTTCCCTGTTTCTTACCACTGCTTTCAAGGAACCAGCAACCATTCTTCCTTGTTGTACCCTTTCAAGCATTTCACCCTCTAAACTTCCATCCTTACTTATCACACTACCCAAGTACTTAAATGCACTCACATTTTACATTTCCTCCTCATCCAACCTCACTGTACATTCACTGACTTCACTTCTCTCGAAAATCATGACATTACTCTTCCCTACATTCACCTTTAGATTCCGTTTCTTACACACACACTCCCAAACTCATCCACCAAGCCTTGCAGTTCCTCTTCATCTTCACTTAACAACACAGTATCATCTGCAAACAACAGTACATGGAGTTTCCAAACACTGCCCTCTCTCACTAGGGCTGCTCCAACATGCACTGTGGTACCTTGTATCTTCTTTATAATCCCATCCATTTACAGATTGAACAACCATGGAGATATTACACATCCTTGCTTCAGTCCAACCTTCAAATAGAAAATCTCACTCATTTCATTATCCACACGCACTGCAGATTTAGCACCCTCATATATACTCTTCACTGCATTCAGCAACTTTCCATTTACTCTATACAGTAACACCTCGATATAACGGACTTCAATAGACCGGAATTCGCTTTTATTGGACTCGAGGAGCTACCGGACTAAACTCCTAAATATCGGAAAAAGTCCGATAAAGCCAGAAAGCAGTCCGGACTGCCTGACAACTTCAGCTATGTTCACCACAATAAGACAAGTAAAAGACATGTTTTTCAGTGCACAGTACAGTATTATTATACCATTTGATTAATGTAGTGAAGGCATAACACAGTACAATACTGCAATGGTGGTGAAAACCACTGATGCAATCCGGACTAATGTCTGATATATCGGAAAATGTCCTGATTACCAGGGGTAAGTCCGGATGTTGCTTTTAACGGAATTTCGCATTTTTCGGACTGGCTTGGGGCCCAATTAGTCCGTTATAGTGAGGTTTTACTGTATATTCTTAATACTTTCCAGAATCCTTGTCTACCCACCCTGTCATATGCTTTCTAAATCCATGAAGGCTGCATACAACTTCTTTTCCTTCCCTAGAAACTTTTCCACTAAAGATTTAAGAATGAATATTTAATCTGCACAACCTCTTCCCTTCCTAAAACCTCCCTGTTCTTCTCCAACTAATTCCTGTGTTATTTCCCTAACTCCGTCAATAAATATCCTACCATATACTTTTCCTATTACACTAAGAAGACAAATACCCCTATGATACCACATTTCTTTTTCCCATTTTCTTTTGTACAGGGGAATAATTATAGCTGACTTCAAATCCTCAGTGACTCTACCTTCCTGTGAAATGGCAGGGGGCAGGGCGACATGGAGGCAATTTGTTTGTGGCCACCCCTTATGGGATTAAGGTGTCTGGCAGTAGACAGATAGACAGATGTTACAGAAATTTTAAACAAATAAATCGACCAAGTAGAAATAGATGAATGTTGTGTGGAGATGTTTATGACAATAATTTCACCCATTTTTCATAACTTAGCTTTCAGATCTGTAGTTCTGCCCCAGAGGCATTTGTCAAAGGTGTATAAAACGAAAGAAAGGAAAAAAAAAAAAATGTGTACAGTAAGGTCCCGGGTTACGTCAGAGTTCCGTTCCTGAGACGTGACGTAAGCCGATTTTGAACGTAAGTCGAGTTTTACAGATTTTTCAACCATACATCGCATACTATACATGTAATAATCTTATAACAAGTTTGTATAAGAAACACAGTCTTTTGAACTGATGATATTTATTGAATAAAATATAAGTTGTACTTGCTACGAGTCTTCGTCACAGTAGCTCACTCGCTGCAGTAACGGCACTTCTCATCGTCATGGCAACCGCTTCCTCACTCTCCCGTCCTTACACACATGCCCACTGCCAACACACATTTTATTCCTAAATTCAAACACTTTTCATACTTCATCATACAGTAAAGTTTACCGTAAAATACTGCCGTAAAATATGAAATACCATCATTACCAGCATGATAATGTAACCATTTCTAACATCAAGTTTGATGGGTTTTTTTCCTCACTCGATCACTGATGCTTTTTCTCCTTTCTCATTACGCTTAATAATATTGACTTTTTCACGTAATGTGATGGTCTTGCGTTTCTTGGAGTCATTATGGTCACTAGGAAGGTGTCTCTTAGGCATCGTGGAATCAGGCAAAAAACAAACACAAGAAAATTACAGTACAGGTGGTAGTAGCAGCGAAACTGAGAGCGATTGTTAGTTTGTTGGTAGTCAAGCGTGAGGCGGGAAAACACCAGAGACATCTTGCGGTAAACAGCAACACTTTAAAAACTGAGCTTTACGTATTTTTTCTTTATTTTCTTATATTTTAAAATTTTCGAACCGACTGTCGTAACCTCGATTTGACGTAAGTCGATACTGACGTAACCCGGGACCTTACTGTAGGTGGTTTGCCTTGGCCATTCAAGGGCAAGTGCCATAAATGTTGGGACTGAGAAGCCTAACATCTGGGCCCTTACTTTTTTTTTTTTTTTTTTTTTTTAATACAGGCAATGAACAGACGAAGGAAAACTAAATCAAATGAAAGAAAAGCATGCAAGAGCGAATGCTAATTGCCCACCAGAATATGCTGTTGGCCAAGTCAGAGATTTAGGTCATATTTTGATACCCTGATGGTTTGACGTTGATAGCTCAGACCGTTCATGAGGTGTAATGGTGGTAAAGGCAGGCAGTAAAAACTAGTTGACCATTATCAGCCATTTTGGTTACCTTGACCTTGACCCCAAATGCCCATTTTCAAACTCATTCAAGATTTCGGCCATATCTTAATACCCTGAAGGTTTCACGTTGATAGCTCAAGCCATTCATGAGATATAATGGGAATACACACACACACACACACACACACACACACACACACACACACACACACTGATCCCCGACGTAGACAGACATTTTCCTGGACCGCAGGGAAATAATCGTTGAATCAGCGGCAAAAGGAAACCAGCCTATTGTGATTATGTAAATGAGTGCGTGAGTGGTGGTCCCGTCGGACATTAGTTAAAAAAAAAAGTGGGTTTCAGGATAAAGAAAGCAAGATACAGTAGAATAGAAAAGTTTCCACATGGTTGTATCATGGCGGAAAGCGACGGCAGTTTGTTTATGTCTGGCGAAAGGGAATTTGTGGGCTTCTCCGACGAAGCTGCAAGAAATGGAAGTACAAAATTGAATCAAACAAGAGTAGCAGGAGTAGAAAAAACGGCGGAGAAGAATGTCCAGCAATTGAAGAAGGTATGGGTAGTAATTAGGGAGCTGCAGGAGAGGACCTTACAACAGGAGAGAGAGATAAGAGTTTTACAGACCAAGCTGGAAAAAGTTTACACACGCAGTGAGGAACAAGAAAGAGAAGTTACGGAATTAAAAGTGAGTAATGAATCCGCTACAAATGAAATAGAACAGCTCAAGAGGGAAAACAAGAGGTTGGAAGAAGAAAGAGACAGAATGAAAAGTAAATTAGATGAGTATGATTCAAAATCAAGGATGCAAGATGAACATATTAAGGAAATCAAGGAGCAACAAAAGGGGTGGAAGAAAATTCAGGAGGAAGGAAATGTAAATTTGAAAGAGATTATTGAACAACAAAGCAAGGAAAAGGTGGAGAAGGAAGTGGTTAGGGTACTGAAAAGTAGAAAATCTTTAGTCAGGGATGTAGCAGATAAGAAAAAATGTGTAATTATTTTAGGGGTAAAAGAAAAGCGTATCACAATAAGATCTGAAAGAGAAAGAGAAGAATTGAGTAAAGTTAAAGAAATATTATCAGTAGTCATGGTGAAGCCCAAGAAGAGATTGAAGAAGTGTTTAGGTTAGGTAAATATGAGGAAGGAGGGGCAAGGCCATTGAAGGTGAAGTTTAAGTCCCAGGCAATAGTAAATGAAATCATGAATAGGACAGGGAAATTAGCAGACAAAGAGGGGTTCGAAAATGTCTGGTTAAGGAGAGATGCAAATGAGGAAGAAAGAGTTAAAATAAAGGAGTTAGTAAAGGAAGCTAAGGCAAAAAACGAACAGAGAACGGAGAAGGAGAAGACAGTGTTTTATTGGAGAGTTATGGACCAGAAATTGAGGAAGTGGTACCGACGGAGAGGAGGAGAAAAGACGGTATAAGTAATAATGAAAAAAGTTTGAAAGTGGCGTACACTAATGTTGATGGATTAATATCGGCAATGTTAGAAATCAACTATTTCTTGAGGGTACAAGAACCTGATGTTATGTGCATTGTAGAGACCAAGTTAAGGGAGAATATTGATATCCATATGGGAGATGGCAAATAAAAATTGTGGAGAAGAGACAGAAAAGATAAAATGGGAGGAGGAGTGATGATAGCAGTGAAGAACAACTTAAATGTAGATTCTGTGGAAATGGGAGAGGGTAGGGCTGAAGTGATAAACATGAAATTAGAAACTGGAGAGAACTGTAAGAGAGATATAGCAGTAGTATATGTTCCACCTAAGACAAGAGCATGGATTGATGAATACCAGATGATGTTGTCAGACATGGTTAGTTATCTACAGAAAATGATTGAGAAAAGCAGCAATATAATTCTAATGGGTGATTTTAATTGTAAAGAGGTGAACTGGGAGGAATGGGACTCAGGAGGCGGCGAGGATTCGTGGGGCACTATATTGTTAAACATTGTGATGAATAATGTAATGACACAGTGGGTCAAAGAAGAGACACGATTCCGAGGTGATGATACCCCAGCAAGATTAGATTTACTGCTAACCAAAGAACCTGACGTAATTGAATCCTTGAAATATCTGTGTCCTATAGGAAAAAGTGATCACGTGGTCATTGAGTTCCAGATGATAATAGGGAACGTGGTGCCGAGAGATGAGCTCCATAGGCAGGGAAGATACAACTTTGGGAAAGCAAACTTTAAAGAATTGAGAAAATTTTTTGAAAATGCAGATTGGAGAAAATTCAGAGAAACATGAGAGATTCAGAGGAAGTGGGATATCTTTCTAGACCTCTATAATTGAGGAGTGGATAAATATGTTCCAAGAGTAAATGAGAAAGAATACAGGAAAAAGGAGTGGTTTAATAGAAGGTGAATGATAGCGAAAAAAGAGAGGGACATGGCGTGGAACAAATGGAGAAAGAGAGGTAATAACAGAACAAAGGAAGAATATAAAAGAACTAGAAATGAATATACAAGAATTCGTAGAGAGGAAGAAAGGAACTTTGAAAAAGGTATAATCGACAAATGTAAGGATGAACCCAAATTGTTTTATAGATTTGTTAATGGCAAATTGAAACAAAAGGAAGGAATCACCAAACTGAAAGTGGAAGGAGAGGTCTATAATGATGCGGCAATGCAAGCTGAAATAATGAACAAACGTTTCCAATCAGTTTTTACTAATGAAGGGGAGTTTGTGGAGGGGAAGGGAGTGACTAGGAATGTGGTGATAAAAGATATAAAAGTGGAAGTGCAGGAATTGTACAAATTACTGGAAACTGAAGATGTAAGGAAAGCCCCAGGACCAGATGGAATTTCAAATTGGGTACTGAAGGAATGCAGAGGCCAACTGGCAGATAAGATTCACAGTTTAATTGTGTGTTCGCTGGAAGATGGGAAAATGCCTCTGGAATGGAGGAGAGCAAATGTGGTACCAATTTACAAGGGAGGAAACAAGGAAGAACCCCTGAACTATAGACCAGTGTCCCCACAGTTTAATTGTGTGTTTGCTGGAAGAAGGGAAAGTGCCTCTGGAATGGAGGAGAGCAAATGTGGTACCAATTTGCAAGGGAGGAAACAAGGAAGAACCCCTGAACTATAGACCAGTGTCCCTAACCAGCATGGTTGCAAAATTGTGCGAGAAGGTTCTGAAAGATAGGTGGATAAAATATCTGGAAGAGATGAATATTTTGACTGAAAGTCAATTTGAATTTAGAAGTGGAAAGTCGTGTGTTTCCAACTTGAGCTTTTACTCAAGAGTGATAGATGTGCTGCAGGAGAGAGACAGTTGGGTGGATTGTGTATATTTAGATTTGGAGAAGGCCTTTGACAAGTTACCCCATAAGAGACTAATGTGGAAATTAGAGCATATCGGAGGACTGAAGGGTAACCTCCTGGAATGGATGAAAGACTTTTTGAGAGACAGACAAATGAGGACAGTAATAAAGGACAGGATGTCTGGATGGAGAGAAGTAACAAGTGGTGTCCCACAGGGCTCGGTGTTGGCACCAGTAATGTTCCTGATTTACATAAATGATATGGTAGCTGGAGTGAACAGTTATGCAAGTCTGTTTGCTGATGATGCCAAGATCTTGAGGAAGGTAGAGGTTGAAAGGGACTGTAAAATGCTGCAGGAGGATCTGGATAGGATACATGACTGGAGCCAGATGTGGGAAATGAAATTCAACGCAAAAAAATGTAAAATATTGGAAATGGGTAAAAGCACCAAGAGACCATCACTTAATTATATGATGGGTAATGAACCCATGACAAAAGCGAGAGACGAGAAAGATTTAGGAGTGCTGGTCCAGGATAGTTTGTCACCTGAAAAACACATCAACAAGATAGTTAGAGAGACATTTAAACTCTTGACCAACATAAGAGTGGCATTTCATTACATGAATGAAGAGATGATGAAAAAACTGATAGTGGCCATGATCCGTCCCAGGTTAGAATATGCAGCAGTAGTGTGGTCCCCACACAAAAAGAAAGATATAAACAAGATTAAGAGAATACAAAGAACAGCAACCAAGATGGTCCCCAGTTTGGCAGATCTGTCATATAGTGAGAGACTAGAAAGGCTGGATTTGCCATCCTTAGAGGAAAGGAGAGAGAGGGGTGACATGATTGCAGTGTTCAGGACCATGATGGGAGTAGATAAAATTGATAGAGAAGATCTGTTTTTATTGGATAAGAGAGCAACAAGAGAACATGGACTGAAACTGAAGAAGCCGCGCTGCTTGAAGGACATCAAGAGATATAGTTTTCCGTATAGATGCATAGACCTGTGGAATAGACTGGACAAAGAGATCGTCCAGTCTAAAAACTTAAAAGAGTTTAAAGCAAAATTTGACTTATTGAGAAACAGAGACGGGACCCCACGAGTGTAGCTCATTTCCTGTATATCACAATTAGGTAAATACAGTTAGGTAAATACACACACAAACACACACACGGGTCGTAGAGAGAGACGGAGCTGCTCCTGGATCGAGGGGAAATAATCGCAGAACTAGCGGCGAAAAGGAGATAGCCTATTGTGATTATGTGGTTGAATGTGTGAGTGGTGGTCCCGTCAGATATTAGTTTAAAAAAAAAACGCTAGTTTCGGCCCTAAAAATACAAGACAGAGTGAAAAAGAAAGTTTCTATATGGTTGTATCGTGGCGGAGAGAGACGGAAGATTGTTTACAACTGGCGAGGAATTTGTGGGCTTCTCCGAGGAAAATGTAGGTAAAGGAAGTGATAAGCTGCAACAAACAAGAGTAGCAGGAGTAGAGAAAATGGTGGAGAGGAATGTCCAGGAGTTAAAAAAGGTATGGGAAGTAATTAAGCAGCTGCAGGAACGGACCATAGAGCAAGAGAGAGAGATGAAAGTCCTACAGAATAGACTGGAAAAAGTTAGCACACGTAGTGAGGAACAAGAAAAAGAAGTTACAGAATTAAAGGTGAGTAACGAATCCGCATCAAGTGAAATAAAACAGCTGAAGAGGGAGAATAAGAGGTTGGAAGAAGGATGGGACAGAATAAAAAGTAAACTAGTTGAGTACGAATCACAATCGAGGAGGCAAGATGAGCATATCCAGGAAATCAAGGAGCAACATAAGGAGTGGAAGAAAATACAGGAGGAAGGAAATGTAAATTTGAATATCTTAGAACAACAAAGTAAGGAAAAAGTGGAGAAGGAAGTGGTTAGAGTACTAAGAGGTAGAGAATCTTTGGTCAGGGATGTAGCAGACAAGAAAAAATGTGTGATAATCTCATGAATAAAAGAAAAACGAATGACAGTAAGATCTGAAAGAGAGAGAGAGAGGAACTGAGCAAGGCTAAAGAAATAATATCACTAGTTATGGAGGGAAACAATGAAGCCCAAGAAGAGATTGAAGAAGTGTTTAGATTAGGAAAGTACGAGGATGGTGGGGCAAGGCCCTTGAAAGTAAAGTTTATGTCCCAAGTCATAGTGAATGAAATCATAAGTAGAACGTGGAAATTGTCAGAGAAAGAGGGCTTTAAAAATATTTGGATTAGGAGAGATGCAAATGAAGAGGAAAGAGCTAAATTAAATGAGTTAATAAAGGAAGCAAAGATAAAAAACGAACAACGAACGGAGAAAGAGAAGACAGAGTTCTATTGGAGAGTTATGGACCAGAAATTGAGAATGTGGTACCGATGGAAGGAAGGAGAGACGAGAGTATAAAAAACGATGAAAAAAGTTTGAAAGTGGCGTACACAAACATTGATGGACTAATATAGGCAAGGTTAGAAATCAATGATTTTTTGAGGGTACACGAACCTGATATTATGTGCTTTGTAGAGACTAAATTGAAAGAAGATATTGATATTCATATGGGAGGTGGGAAATACAAATTATGGAGAAGAGACAGAAAAAAAATGGGGGTAGGAGTGATGATAGCAGTGGAGGACAGTATAAACGTAGATACTGTGGAAATGGCAGAGGGCAGGGTCAAAGCCATAAATTTGAAATTAGAAACTGGGGAGAATGGTAAGAGAGATATGGCAGTGGTATATGTTCCCCCTAAGATGAGAGCATGGAATGACGATGAATACCTGGAGATGTTGTCAAACGTGGTTAGTTATCTACAGAAAGTGATCGAGAAAAGCAGCAATATAATCCTAATGGGTGACTATAATTGTAAAGAGGTGAACTGGGAGGAATGGGACTCGGGAGGCAGCGAAGATTGCTGGGGCACTAAATTGTTAAATATAGCAATGAGTAATGTAATGACACAGTGGGTTCAAGAAGAGACACGATTCAGAGGTGATGACACACCAGCAAGATTAGATTTGCTACTATCCAAAGAACCTGATGTAATTGAATCTTTAAATTATCTGTGTCCTATAGGAAAAAGTGATCATGTGGTCATTGAGTTCCAGATGATAACAGGGAATGTGGTGCCAAGAGATGAGCTTTATAGGCAAGGAAGGTACAACTTTGGGAAAACAAACTTTGCAGAATTGAGAAAATTTTTTGAAAATGCGGACTGGAGAAAATTCAGAGAAACAAGAGAGATACAGAGGAAGTGGGATATCTTTTTAGACCTCTACAATTTGGGAGTGGAAAAATATGTGCCAAGAGCAAGTGGGAAAGACAACAGGAAAAAGGTGTGGTTTAATAGAAGGTGTATGACAGCGAAAAAAGAGTGGGACATGACATGGAACAAATGGAGAAAGAGAGGTAATATCAGAGCAAAGGAAGAATATAAAAGAAATCGAAACGAATATGCAAGAATATGTAGAGAGGAAGAAAGGAACTTTGAAAAAGGTATAATTGACAAATGTAAGGATGAACCCAAATTGTTTTATAGATTTGTTAATGGCAAATTGAAGCAAAGGGAAGGAATCACCAAACTGAAAGTAGAAGGAGAGGTCTACAAGGATGCAGTAATGCAAGCTGAAGTAATGAACAAATGCTTCCAATCGGTTTTCACTAAGGAAAGGGAGTTTGTGGAAGGAGAGGGA
>JAGKTI010000526.1:0-28374 GCA_018397915.1 Birgus latro | reverse complement strand
TACAAAAGAGAGCCAAATTCAAGATCCGTTCAATTCGAGATGCCTGGACACACTGCGTTTGAAAGACTGGAGATCATAGGAAGTAGGAAATACAGACAGAGGAAGACAGTTCCAGAGTTGACCAGTTGCATAAATGAAGGACTGGGAGTAACGGTTAACTCTTGCATTAGAGAGTTGGACAGAAAAGGGATGAGAGTTTGTTGCTAGACGGGTACTACGTGCCCGTCGTAGAGGTGGAGGGATGCAAGCAGACAGTTCAGAGGAACAGTGACCATTGAAGTAGCGATAGAAGAGAGATAAAGATGCAACAGTGCGGCGAAGAGACAAAGGTTGAAGGGAATCAGTAAGAGGAGGAGAGTTAATGAGACGAAAAGCCTTTGACTCTACCCTATTGAGAAGAGCTGCATGTGGGGATCCTCCCCACACATGAGAGTTGTACTCCATACACGGGCGAATAAAACCCGTGTACAAGGTCAACAACTGTGCAGGGGTAAAGAAAGTTCGGAATCGGCTTAGCACACCTAATCTCTTGGAAGCAGATTTCACAAGAGATGTAATATGTTCTTTCCAAGACAAATCCCGAGAGAACGAAACTCCTAGCATGTTCATGGATGATGCAGGAGATAACTGTTCATTATTAAACATTAGTGGGTAATCCTGAGGAAGATTTTGTCTGGTTGATAAGTATAAGAACTGAGTTTTTGATGCATTAAAAATAACAAGATTATTTTTACCCCAGTCAGAGATACGAGCCAAGTCAGACATTAGGTATGCCATAGCTTCATCGCTTTTTTGTTGAAGTAACTGCTGAGATGGACGTTGTGGAAACCAAATGGAAAGGTGAAGGGTGGAATCATCAGCATATGAGTGGATAGGGTTAGATGTACAGCTTAGAAGGTCATTGATGAATAAAAGGAAGAGAGTTGGTGGTAGGACAGAGCCCAGAGGAACACCACTGTTGATAGGTCTAGGAGAAGNGAACGATGGCCGTCTACAACAGCGGCTATAGAACGACCAGAAAGGAAGCTAGAGATGAAGGCACAGATAGAAGGATAGAAACCGCAGGAGGGCAGTTTGGAAATTAGATTTATGCCAGACTCGATTGAAAGCCTTTGAGATGTCAAGTGCCATGGCAAAGCTTTCGCCAAAGTCCCGAAGAAGGATGACCATGAGTCTGAAAGGTAGGTGAGAAGATCGCCAGTGGGGCGTCCCTGACAGAACCCATACTGACGATCAGAAAGAAGGTTGTGACAGGAAAGATGCTTTAAAATTTTTGTGTTAAGAATTGACTCGAAAACTTTTGAGACACAGGATGTTAAAGCAATTGGACGATAGTTAGAGGGTTGGAAATGGTCACCCTTCTTTGGGACTGGCTGAATGAGAGCAAACTTCCGGCAGGAAGGAAAGGTACAAGTTGATAGACAAAGGCGAAAGAGTTTACCTAGGCAGGGTGTAAGCACAGAAGCACAATTTTTGAGGACTACAGGAGGGACTCCATGAGGCCCATATGCCTTGTTAGTATTGAGGCCAGTAATGGCAGAAAATACATCAGCTGAAGAAATTTTAATGTCAGTCAAGAGGAAGTTAGAGGGGGGGAAGTGATGGAGGAATAGCACCGGAATCGTCTAAGGTGGAATTGGAGGAGAAAGTCTGAGTGAAGAGATGTGCTTTATCAGTAGAAGAAATAGCTACAGAGCCATCAGAGTAGAAAAGAGGAGGGAAGGATGATGAGGTAAAGTTGTTAGAAAGGTTTTTGACAAGGTGCCAGAAGGAGCGAGAAGAATTCGAGTTGGAGAGTTGAGAACATTTAGCACGGATGAAATTATTTGTAGCAGAGCGAAGAACAGACTTAGCACGATTCCGGGCAGAAGTAATCCCTCTACTATCCGGATGTCCACTATCCGGACACCTCACTATTCAGACATCGTGGGCTGATGGCCGAAATCCCCCAATTGGGGGGGGATCTGATTTTTTCCGATCGCGTCAGTTTGAATTTCCCGCCCGCGCCGACTAGCTCCCTTCCCGCTCAATCTCCCTCCTACTAGTTCTGTCTCAACTCCCGTGAACAGTGGATGGCTGTCCGCTCATTTGTGGTATTTTTGTTCTTGTTTAAATAATCAAAAGTCACAGTGCTAAGGATTAAGTGTAGTTAAACACTGGATTACTGGACATGCTTCAAGAGCAATTACGACCACTGTAAAAACCTTAGAGATGGGGGTAAACAACAATCATGGACTATAAGTAAACATTGTCAACTGCTAAATATTTTCCATAATCACTTCTAAATACTCATTCTCTGGTTACATTTTATTTACTTCATGCTTTGTGTCCCATATTTGAGTGCATTGGATGTGAAAAGGTGATTTTCTCAATAATAATCATGTCTGCCTTACTCACCTCAAAATCATTATTTTTGGGTTAAAATTCGATTAATTCATGCTTTGTGCCAATTATTTATGTGAATGGGATCTTAATTAAGTGCTATGCATGTCTAGGAGGGAGGGAGGTAGGTGTTTTTCTGATTTAGGTTAGGTTAGGGCCAATAATGCCTGGTGCTGTTGCTGAACAGTGAACACCTTTACCATACCTAACTCTTTTTCTGGTAACAATTTATTCATTTGATGCTTTGTATCCCATATTTTAGTGCATAAGATATGAGAAATGATGATTTTCATAGTGATAGCCACGTCCGACACTTACTTACATTAAGCTACCAACTTGTGAACTGCCTTACTCACCTCAAATTCATCATTTTTGGGTTAAACTTTGATTAATTCATGCTTTGTGCCAATTACTTATGTGAATGGGGTCTTAAGTGCTATGCATGTCCAGGTGGGAGGTAGGTAGGTGGTTTTCTGATTTAGGTTAGGTTAGGTTAGGACCAAGAATGACTGGTGCTGTTGGTGAACAGTGAAAACCTTTGCCATACCTAACTCTTTTTCTGGTAACAATTTATGTATTTGATGCTTTGTATCCCATATTTCAGTGCATAAGATATGAGAAATGATGATTTTCATAGTGATAGCCACGTCTGATACTTACTTACACTAACCTGCCAACTCGTGAACACCCCTGCCTTACTCACCTCAAATTCATCATTTTGGGGTTAAAATTCGATTAATTCATGCTTTGTGCCAATTATTTATGTCAATGGGGTCTTAAGTGCTATGCATGTCTGGGAGGGAGGTAGGTAGGTGGTGTTCTGATTTAGGTTAGGTTAGGTTAGGTTAGGGTCAAGAATGACTGGTGCTGTTGGTGAACAGTGAACACCTTTGCCTTACCTAACTCTTATTCTGGTAACAGTTTATTTATTTGAAGCTTTGTATCCCATATTTTAGTGCATAAGATATGAGAAATGATGATTTTCATAGTGATTGCCATGTCCGATACTTATTTACACTAAGCTGCCAACTCATGAACATCTATGCCTTACTTACCTCAAAATCATCATTTTTGGGTTAAAATTCAATGAATTCATGCTTGGTGTCCATTATTTAATGCATATGGTGTGAGAAAGGGTGATTTTCATAGTGATTTCCATGTCTTATACTTACTTACACTTGCTGGCAAGTTGTGAGCACCTATGCCTTACTCACCTCTAAATCATCATTTTTTGGTTAAAATTCAGTTAATTCATGCTTTGTGTGCATTATTTATGTGAAAGGGGACTTAAATAAGTGCTATGCATGTCCGGTAGGGAGGTAGGTAGGTGGTTTTCTGATTTAGGTTAGGTTAGGTTAGGGTCATGAATGACCAGTGCTGGAGCTTCAGGGCCAATGTCCGGACAGGACCAATATCCAGACTTGACCAGTATCCGGACATGCCTTTGGCTCTATTATGTCGGATAATGGAGGGATTACTTATATAATAGATGTGATTCAGGGGTGGGTTGGCTCCGGTACCTCTTATTGGCCCTCTCCTTGTTGTGGACAGCATTAGAACAAGCGTGATTAAACCAAGGCTTTCATGCATTAGTCAGAGGATATGAGAAAGGAATTTATGCTTCCATGCCTGAGAGAATAACCTCTGTAATGTGCAAGGCACACTCAGATGGCTCCCAGCCATGGAAGCAATAATCATTCCAAGGAAAATCAAAGAAGTACTGCCTGAGGGCCTCCCAGTCTGCAGCTCCAAAGTGCCACAGGCGACGTTTCTCTGGAGGGTCCACAGGCCCTACTGGAGCGATAGGACAGGTTAAGGTAATAAGGTTATGATCGTAGGAGCCCAGCGGAGAGAAAAGATTAACAGTGTAAGCAGAAGGATTAGTTGTTAGGAAAAGGTCAATTATGTTGGAACTCTCTCCAAGGCGGTCAGGGATACGGGTAGGGTGCTGTACAAGCTGCTCTAGGTCATTAAGGATAGAAAAGATGTAGGCTTGTTTACCATGTGGATCAGTGAAAGGAGAGGAGAGCCAAAGGTGGTTGTGAACATTGAAATCTCCTAGAATGGAGATTTCAGAGAAAGTAGAAATGGATAGAATGTGTTCCATCGTAGAAGTAAGATAGTCAAAGAATTTTTGATAGTCAGTAGAATTAGGAGATAAGTAAACAGCACAGATATATTTAGTCAGCGAATGACAGTAAAGCCGAAGCCAGAGAGTAGAGAATTCAGAAGAATCAAGTTCAGGAACACGAGAGCAAGATAGATCGTTGCGTACATATACGCAATAGCCACCTTTGGCTTTGAAATGAGAGTAGAAAAAGTAGGAGGATACAGAAAAGGGTGTGCTGTCAGTTGCCTCAGACAGCCGAGTCTCGGAGAGAAAGAGAAAGTGAGGTTTAGAGAAGAAGAGGTGGTGTTCAACAGAGCGAAAGTTAGAGGAAAGGCCGCGAATGTTACAGAAATGAAGGAGTGAGTCAGACAGTGGTTCCAAGCAGCTCTGAGAGTCGTCACTTGGAGAGGGGCGGATGGTGGGGGCATTTATTGTCTCCCCCCTGGGGACTCCGAGGCATGATTTTTGTGCGCTATTTTCTTTCAGATTTTGAAAAGGAAGTGTAGTGTGCATGTAGTTTGGTGTTGACAGTTAGAGAAACTTGTATTGGAGAGCATCCTGGTCTACTCTCTGTGTTACTGAGACACTGAAAAAGTTCAGCAAAGGGGGATGGTCAGGAGCAAGTCCTGAAGGCTGATGAAACAGGAGCTCCAGCTCTCCCTGTCATCAGCCTTCCATCCACCTTGGGAGTACGGACCTGTTCGACTGGTTCTACAGTCTACTCCAGAATGGAGGAGAAATCTGAAAGAATTATAATATCTGGAGATTTCAATACAAATATAAATTGGAATACTTTGGGTATAAAAAGCCAGGAAAGCTGTTTGAACCAAAGGCTCCTGGGCCTTGTGCAGGAGTTTTTCCTAACACAACATGTAAAAGAAAGCACCAGAGAAAGAAGACTGGATGTACCATCAGTACTAGATCTTATATTTATTAGGCAAGAAAATGATATTGACAGTATTATGTATCAGTGTCCATTTAGCAAAAGTGACCATGCAGTATTAAAATGCAACTTCAGGATTGCATATGACATAGTTAACAGTAATGTAAGCTACAAAGACTCTAAAAAAAGGGAAACTAGCATGACCTAAAGACATACTTCTTAGAAATAGATAGGGAAAAAGAGCTTAGAGGACATGATTTAAGTGTTATATATAGAAAATTCTTTGAACTTTATGAAATAGGAGTCCAAAATTCATTCCTCAGCACAAGGAAACAGAAATGAAAATAAAGAAATGGTTTCATAAAGAATGTAAAAAACCAAAAAAAAAAAAAGCTTGTTGTGGAATAGATATAGAAGACACAATAGTGAGAGGGCATATAACAACTATAAACAGGCACGAAATGAATACACAAGAATAAGGAGACAAGCCCAAAAACAGTTTAGAAGACATCATTAACAAAAGTAGTGATCAACCGAAGTTGTTTTACAGCTACATCCAACTCAAAACCAAAGTAAAAGACAAAATACAATCCATTATGGATGAAGGGAATCTCTATACACAAGAGAAAGATATTTGTGAAGTACTAAATAGGAATTTCCAATCAGTTTTTACAGAAGAAAATAATTTTGAGAAGGATGATACAGAATATGCATGCCCAAACATATTATCAGATATACAAATATCAGAAAAAGAAATACAGGAGAAGTAAAGTAAATTAGACAAAGGAAAAGCAAATGGTCCTGACAAAATTTCATGGTGGGTGCTACACGAATGTGCAGTGGAGCTAAGTAGACCATTATACTTATTTAATATTTTAGGAATCCTTGGATCAAGGTAAACTACCTGATATTTGGCAGACAGCAAACATTGCCCCCTTATTCAAGAAAGGGAATAGAGAAAATCCACAACTGCCAACCAGTATCACTAACCAGTGTTGTAAGTAAGATATTGGATAAGCTGATAAGAAAAGTTTTGGTAAACCATCTAGAAGAACACAATATAACAGAAAGGCAGCTTGGTTTCAGAAAATCATATGTAACTAATTTATTAAGCTACTATGACAGAGTTGCAGAAACACTACAGAAAAAAGAAGGATAGGTGGACAGTATCTATCTAGGTTTCAAGAAAACATTTGACAGAGTACCACACCAAAGACTCTTATGGAAACTGTACCATTAAGGAGGAATCCAGGGCAAACGTTACTGTTGGATGCAAGATTTTCTCAAGAAAAGGGAAATGAGAACGGTACTAAGAGGAAACTACTCATCATGGAGGGAAGTGACTAGCAGAGTTCCACAGGGCTCAGTGTTGGCACCGATTTTGTTTTTAGTGTACATAAATGACATAGCTAGTAATATTGGAAATTAATCTATTTAAATATGTTTGCGGATAATGCAAAAATACAAAGGACAATTAGTAACACAGACTCTTGTAAAGAGCTAAAGAAGAATTCAATAAACTTCATGAATGGAGTCATAAATGGCAAATGGAATTCAATGTGAACAAGTGTCATGTAGTCAAGTTTGGTAAAAGTGGGAAAAGACCAGATTGGGATTATAAGCCAGGAAGTAAAACTCTACACATATCAGAAAGAGAGAAGGACTTAGGTGTGATTATCAATAACAGACTATCTCCAGCTGACCACATAAATGAGAAGGTATGGAACATGTGCACACTACTTGCAAATATGAGAATCGCATTCACATACATAAATGAAGAAATGCTGAGCAAGATAACATCATCCTTCATCCGACCAACCCTGGAGTATGCATCAGTAGTCTGGAATCCCCATCTCAAAAAACACATAGATAAAATTGAAAAAGTTCAAAGGGCTGCTGCAAGATGGGTACCAAGCTTAAGGGATCTAAGCTATGAAGAAAGACTAGAAAAACTGAATCTGCCAACACTAGAGGAGAGAAGGAAAAGAGGAGACATAATTATACTATATATATATGTATACAGTAGGCGTGGAAAGTGTTGACGCCATCTTAAAAAAAGAAAACATTCTTGTGGTTAGCAGGGAGAAACAAATAAATTAACACTCACCATTGAATTTAGCACTTACTGGCATTCCCCTTCACCTTTATTATTTTTTTAAGGCTTCTGGGGAGACTGATGGCGTAGTTTTGCAGAACAGATGGACTAAAACTGCTCCATAGCTGCAGCCTCAAGTTTAGGCAAAGTTGATGTGTCCATACTACGCAGCTGCCGCTACATATGCGCCCATAAATTCTCAATGGGATTGATATCTGGGCTGTTTCCGGGCCAATCTCGAATAAAGGGAACCTCACAGTCTGTTAGCCACTGTTTCACTGACTTTGCAACATGTGCAGGGGCAGAATCTTGCATAAATACTCTTGCCTTGGTTTTATCAAAAGAGTCACTTAAAACATCACATAAGAGCTCCAAATAATTGTTCTGGTTCACTTTTTCATTTGCAGGTAGAATTACCAACCTACCAACACCATAATATGTAAAGCAGCCCCAAGCCATGAGTGAGGCTGGGTATTTAACAAACTTGGAAGTGTACTTAGGATCCAGGGGGTCACTGCCTGGTTTGCGGTACACTCGTGATGAAGGGGTACCAGTGACAGTAAATGTTGACTCATCACTCCAAAGCACAGTTTTCCATTGCTTCTCACTCCAGGCAAGATATTTCTTACAAAAATTTACTCTCTTTTTCTTCTGAAGTGCAGTTAGCAGTGGTTTTTTACGAGCACAAAAACTCCTGTAGCCCAGATCGTCATGCAACAGCTGCTGCACACTTCTGACAGACACATCTGCCAGCAACTGTGGGTTCTTTTCTTTTAAATCCCATGCTGTTAGCCTTGGATCCTTGCTAACTTGCCTTGAGATCAGCTGACGGGTCCTGAAGGTTGTCTTACGAGGTCTCCCAGGCTTGGGAAGTGGAGTGGGAGGAATGGCCTCCCCACTGTCCTTGAACCGCTTCACTAGTCTCTGCACTGTCCTCAGTCTAACACCATCTGATTTGCAATAAATGAGAGTTTGTGGCCAGCTTTGTATAAAGTAATCACTTCCACACGTTTGTCCTTGCTTGTGGTTACTTTAGGCATGATGAGAATGTGGTAGGTAACCAAAAAACTGTGTTATTTGAGTCAAAATACGCCCTCGTGGTGCATCACACACAGAGACAATCCTCCTCCTGTGGCTGCCCAAACATTACTGAGCCTGCTCCTGTGGTGCCAGACCTATCAAGCAGGGTTGCCAGCTCCTGTTGAAAAAGCGTCAGCTCATTTCGCATCACAGGGGAGGGTAGTATTGACCCTACTTCACTTAATGCGAAAAAGAATGACGTCGGCCCTTTAGCGTCAATACTTTCCGCACCTACTGTATATAACCTATGGGGAAGCATCAGCAAGAGGACACTGCAAAAAACTGCATAAAAAGAGAGGTGATAAAGACATAAGGAAATTTAGTTTCCCAAATAGGGCAATTGATCAGCTGAATCCACTATCGAATGAAATAGTGTGTGCCAAAACAATTCATAAATGTAAGGAGATACATGATGAAAATGGTTTAAGACATGGGACAGTGCAAGCTTGACTCATTCCTGTAAAGATACAATTAGTTAAGATCAATTAGGTAAGACACACACACACAGGTCACTGAGAGAGACGAAGCTGCTCCTGGATCGAGGGGAAATAGTCGCTGAAGTGGCGAAAAGGAGACCAACCTATTGTGATTATGTGGTTGAGAACGTGAGTGGTGGTTTTTCGTTTTCGTTTTTGAAGGCTCCAACATGCTTGCATGTGTCGGCCTTGGTCACCTAATGGCGGCTCTCCATGCTGCTCAATCTCCGGCAGCCTCCCTATTAAGTCCCTTAACCCTTAAGTCACATTTAATGACCTCGTCCCTTGTCTTTCTCGGTCTACCCCTCCCAACCCCTCCCCCACTATTAACACTTCTCACCCTCTGCACCCAATTATCATCCCCCATCCTCTCCACATGTCCAAACCACCTCAGCCTACCTCTCCTCATCACAACACCAATACACTCCAGTCCCATCCTACCTCTCAACTCTTCCATCGTAAACCCAGCCCCCCCAGGCCTTGCACGCAGGGACGCACTGCACATCCACCTAATCATTGTCATTTCTGTACGTTTAAACCTGTGAATATCCTCTTCCTTTACTGCTCAGGTCTCACTACCAAACAGCATCACACTCCTAACACATGCTGCATACAAAGATCCCTTAGCACGTAAGGAGAGTCCTCTCAATGTCAGGAGAGGCAACAGCTCCCTGAACTTCTTCGAACCACTTCTCACTCTAGGAACCGAGCTAACTCCAGCCCCACCTCCGGCACATAACATGTCTCCCAGATAACAAAACTCCTCCACACACTCAAGAGACTCGCCTGCAAAGTCAACCCTCTCACTCCTAACAATCTCCACCTGCTCTCCCCGACACACCCGTCGGATATTAGTTAAAAAAAAAAATGCAGGGTTTGGCCTTAAAATACAAGATATAGTGAAAAAGAAGTCTCCATATGGTTGAATCATGGCGGAGAGAGACGGAAGATTGTTTACAACTGGCGAGGGGGAATTTGAGGGCTTCAGTGATGATGATGTAAATAACGGAAGTGATAAGCTGAACCAAACAAGAATAGCAGGTGTAGAGAAAACGGCAGAGAGGAATGTCCAGGAGTTAAAAAAGGTATGGGAAGTAGTTAGGCAGCTGCAGGAACAGACCATAGAGCAAGAGAGAGAGATCAAAGTCCTACAGAATAGACTGGAAAAAGTTTGCACACACAGTGATGAACAAGAAAAAGAAGTCACAGAATTAAAGGTGAGTAATAAATCTGCATCAAATGAAATAAAACAGCTGAAGAGGGAGAATAAGAGGTTGGAAGAAGAAAGGGACAGAATGAAAAGTAAACTAGATGAGTATGAATCAAAATCACGGATGCAAGACGAGCATATTAAGGAAATCAAGGAGCAACATAAGGGGTGGAAGAAAATACAGGAGGAAGGAAATGTAAATTTGAAGGAGATTATAGAACAACAAAGCAAGGAAAAAGCGGAGAAGGAAGTGGTTAGGGTACTAAGAAGTAGAGAATCTTTGGTCAGGGATGTAGCAGACAAGAAAAAATGTGTGATAATCTCAGGAATAAAAGAAAAACGTATGACAGTAAGATCCGAAAGAGAGAGAGGAACTGAGCAAGGCTAAAGAAATAATATCAGTGGTTATGGAGGGAAACAATGAAGCCCATGAAGAGATTGATGAAGTGTTTAGGTTAGGAAAGTACGAGGAAGGTGGGGCAAGGCCATTGAAAGTAAAGTTCAAGTCCCAGGTAATGGTGAATGAAATCATAAATAGAACATGGAAATTGTCAGATAAAGAGGGGTTTTTAAAATGTTTGGATAAGGAGAGATGCAAACGAAGAAGAAAGAGCTAAATTAAAGGAGTTAGTAAAGGAAGCAAAGATTGAAAACGAACAGCGAATGGAGGAAGAGAAGACAGAGTTCTATTGGAGAGTTATGGATCAGGAATTGAGAAAGCGGTACCAATGGAGGGAAGGAGAGAAGAGAGTATAAAAAACTATGAAAAAAGCTTGAAAGTGGCATACACAAACATTGATGGACTAATATCGGCAAGGTTAGAAATCAATGATTTTTTGAGGGTACATGAACCTGATGTTATGTGCTTTGTAGAGACTAAATTGCAAGAAGATATTGATATTCATATGGGAGATGGGAAATACAAATTATAGAGAAGAGGAGGAGGAGTGATGATAGCAGTGAAGGACAATATAAATGTAGATACAGTGGAAATGGCCGAGGGCAGGGCCGAAGTGATAAATATGAAATTAGAAACTGGGGAGAATGATAAGAGAGATATAGCAGTGGTATATGTTCCCCCTAAGACGAGAGCATGGAATGACGATGAATACAAGGAGATGTTGTCAGACATGGTTAGTTATCTGCAGAAAGTGATCAAGAATAGCAACAATATAATCCTAATGGGTAACTTTAATTGTAAAGAGGTGAACTGGGAGTAATGAGACTTGGGAGGCAGCAAAGATTGGTGGGGAACTAAATTGTTAAATATAGCAATGAATAATGTAGTGACACAGTGGGTCAAAGAAGAGGCACGATTCCGAGGTGATGACACACCAGCAAGATTAGATTTGCTACTATCCAAAGAACCTGATGTAATTGAATCTTTGAAATATCTGTGTCCTATAGGAAAAAGTGATCATATGGCCATTGAGTTCCAGATGATAATAAGGAATGTGGTGCCAAGAGATGAGCTTTATAGGCAAGGAAGGTACAACTTTGGGAAAGCAAACTTTGCGGAATTGAGAAAATTTTTCGAAAATGCGGATTGGAGAAAATTCAGAGAGACAAAAGAGATACAGAGGAATTGGAATATCTTTTTAGACCTCTATAATTTGGGAGTGGAAAAATATGTTCCAAGAGTAAGGGGGAAGGAAAACAGGAAAAAGGAATGATTTGATAGAAGATGTATGACAGCAAAAAAAGAGAGGGACATTGCATGGAACAAATGGAGAAAGAAAGGTAATAACAGAACAAAGGAAGAGTAGAAAAGAACTAGAAATGAATATACAAGAATACGTAGAGAGGAAGAAAGGAACTTTGAAAAAGGTATAATTGACAAATGTAAGGATGAACCCAAATTGTTTTATAGATTTGTTAATGGCAAATTGAAGCAAAAGGAAGGAATCACCAAACTGAAAGTAGAAGGAGAGGTCTACAAGGATGCAGCAATGCAAGCTGAAATAATGAACAAATGTTTCCAATCAGTTTTCACTAAGGAAAGGGATTTTGAGGAGGGGGAGGGAGTGGCTAGAAATGCAGTGATAAAAGATATAGAAATGGAAGTGCGGGAAGTGTACAAATTGCTGGAAACTCAAGACATAAGGAAAGCCCCAGGACCAGATGGAATCTCTAATTGGGTACTGAAGGAATGCAGAGAACAGCTTGCAGATAAGATTCGCAGTTTAATTGTTTGTTCCCTGGAAGAGGGGAAAGTGCCTCGGAAATGGAAGAGAGCAAATGTGGTACCAATCTATAAGGGAGGAAACAGGGAAGAACTCCTGAATTATAGACCAATGTCCCTAACCAGTATGGTCGCGAAATTATGTGAGGGAATCCTGAAAGATAGATGGATAATGTATCTGGAAGAGATGAATATTTTGACTGAAAGTCAGTTTGGATTCAGAAGTGGTAGGTCATGTGTTTCCAACTTATTGAGCTTTTACTCAAGGGCAGTTGACGTGCTACAGGAGAGAGACGGTTGGTGTATTTAGCTCTGGAGAAGGCCTTCGAGAAGGACCCCACAAGAGACTAATATGGAAATTAGAGCATGTCGGAGGACTGAAGGGAAGCCTCCTGGAATGGATGAGAGACTTTTTGAGTGACAGACAAATGAGGACAGTAATAAAGGACAGGACATCTGGATGGAGGGAGGAAACGAGTGGTGTCCCACAGGGCTCGGTGTTGGCACCAGTAATGTTCCTGATTTATGTAAATGATATGGTAGATGGAGTGAACAGTTACGCAAGTCTGTTTGCTGATGATGCAAAGATCTTGAGAAAGGTAGAGGTTGAAGACTGTAGAATGCTACAGTAGGATCAGGATAGGATACATGATTTTAGCCGGATGTGGGAAATGAAATTCAATGCAAAATATTGTAAAATATTGGAAATGGGTAAAAGTACCAAGAGGCCATCATTGAATTATTTGATGGATAGTGAACCAATTAGAAAAGTGAGAGAAGAGAAAGATTTGGGAGTGCTGGTCCAAGATAGTTTGTCACCTGAAAAGCACATAAATAAGATAGTTTGAGAGATATATAAACTTTTGACCAATATAAGAATGGCATTTCATTACATGGATGAGGAGATGTTGAAAAAATTGATAGTGGCCATGATCTGCACCAGGTTAGAATATGCAGCAGTAGTGTGGTCTTCACAGAAAAAGAAAGATATAACCAAGATTGAGAGAATACAAAGAACAGCAACCAAGATGATCCACAGTCTGGCAGATTTGTCGTACAGAGAGAGGCTGGAAAGGCTGGATTTGCCTTCATTAGAGGAAAGGAGAGAGAGGGACAACATGATTGCAGTGTTCAGGACCATGATAGGAGTAGATAAAATTGGCAAAGAAAATCTGTTTGTGTGGGATGAGAGAGTAACAAGGGGACACAGAATGAAACTAAAGAAACCAAGCTGCTTGAAGGACATCAAGAAATATAGTTTTCTTTATAGATGCATAGACCTGGGGACACGGAATGAAACTAAAGAAGCCAAGCTGCTTGAAGGACATCAAGAAATATAGTTTTCCTTATAGATGGATGCATAGACCTGCGGAATAGCCTGGACAAAGAGATCATCCAGTCTAAAAACTTAAATGAGTTTAAAGCAAAATTTGACTTACTGAAAAACAGAGACTGGACCCCACAAGCGTAGCTCATTTCCTGTATATCACAATTAGGTAAATACAATTAAGTAAATACATACACACACACAAATGAAAATAAATGAAAATATAGAATTGGTTTAATACAGAATATAAAAAACCAAAAGAAAAAAAAGAGACTTGCTGTGGAATGGATGCAAAAGACAACAGTGAGAGGGCGGTGGCTCGTTCGGTTGAGTGGCGGCCTGCAATCCTACCGGACCCAGGTTCAAATCCCGGCTGGGTCAGGGAACAGTTTATAAAAGCAGACTTTCCTGATCTGCCAGAGACTCGCTGACATGTCATAAGAATACCCCCGCTAATACCAATACACCAGTCCTGTATGAGACAGCCTTAGTATGTGTTCAATATGGATGGTGGGTGTTGGTGCTGAAGTGGTGATGTGTGGAGGTGTATGGTATGTAGGAGGACTTCTGGGCCTTGGGAGCAGGCTGTGAAGCCTATGGCCAGAGTTGGATACACAAAAAAAAAATTAATAATAAAAAAATAACAACTATAAACAGGCTAGAAATGATTTTACAAAGATTAAGAGGGAGCCTCAGAGACAGTTTGAGAAAGTCATTATAAATAAAAGTAGTGATCAACCCAAGCTATTTTACAGCTACATCCGAAGCAAAACCAAAGTTAAAGATAAAATACAGTCCATTACAGATAAGGGTATCATCTATACACAAGAGAAAGATATTTGTGAAGCTCTAAATAAAAATTTTTAATCAGTTTTTACAAAAGAAAATAATTTTGAAAGATATGATATGGAATGTGCATGCCCACACGTGTTACCAGATGTACAAATATCAGAAAAAGTACATTAGAGTTAAGTTAATCAGACAGTGGAAAAGCAAATTGTTCTGATGAAATTTCGGGTTGGGTGCTACATGAATGTGCAGAAGAGTTAAGTAGATCATTGTATTTAATATTCAAGGAATCCTTAGGTCAAGGTAAACTACCTGATATTTGGAAGAAAGCAAACATTGTTCCCCTATTCAAGAAATGTAATAGACAGAATCCACTCAACTACCAAACAGTATCACTGACCAGTGTTGTAAGGAAGGTACTAGAAAAGCTGATAAGAAAAGTTGGGTGAACGATTTAGAAGAACACAGTATGACAACAGAAAATCAGTTCGGTTTTAGAAAGGGAAAAGCATGTTTTACTACTTTATTAAGCTGCTATGATACAGTTACAGAAACATTACAGAAAAGAGAAGGATTTTTTTTTTTTTTTTTTTTTTATGCAAGGAAGAAGGAACCAAAGGCCATGGGGCCTGGAAGCTGTTCGTTTTGTTTTGTTTCGTTTCGTTTTTGAAGGCTCCAACATGCTTGCATGCGTCAGCCTTGGTCACCTAATGGCGGCTCTCCATGCTGCTCGATCCCTGGCAGCCTCCCTGTTCAGTCTCTTAACCCTTAAGTCACACTTAATGACCTCGTCCCATGTCTTTCTCGGTCTATCCCTCCCAACCCCTCCCCCAATATTAACACCTCTCACCCTCTGTACCCAATTATCATCCCCCATCCTCTCCACATGTCCAAACCACCTCAGCCTACCTCTCCTCATCACAGCACCAATACACTCCAGTCCCGTCCTACCTCTCAACTCTTCCATCGTAAACCCAGCCCCCCCAGGCCTTGCACGCAGGGACGCACTGCACATTCACCTAATCATTGTCATTTCTGTACGTTTAAACCTGCGAATATCCTCCTCCTTTACTGCCCAGGTTTCACTACCAAACAGCATCACACTTCTAACACATGTTGCATACAAAGACCCCTTAGCACGTAAGGAGAGTCCTCTCAATGTCAGGAGAGGCAACAGCTCCCTGAACTTCTTCGAACCACTTCTCACCCTAGCAACCGAGCTAACTCCAGCCCCACCTCCGGCACATAACATGTCTCCCAAATAACGAAACTCCTCCACACACTCAAGAGACTCACCTGCAAGTTCAACCCTCTCACGTCTAACAATCTCCACCTGCTCTCCCCGACACGCCGCACACATGATATCAGCATCATCTCGCAGTCTTTTTTTTTTTTCCCCCTTTTTTAATGCACGGATGAAGGAACCAAAGGCCAGGGCCCGCATACTGTTCCTTCCAAGAAAAAGCAAAAACAGTACAAAAGAGAGCCAAATTCAAGAACCATTCATTTCGAGATGCCTGGACACACCGCATTTGAAAGATTGGAGATCATAGGAAGTAGGGAATACAGACAGAGGGAGACAGCTCCAGAGTTGACCAGTTGCATAAATGAAGGACTGGGAGTAATGGTTAACTCTTGCATTAGAGAGTTGGACAGAAAAGGGATGAGAGTTTGTTGCTAGACGGGTACTACGTTCCCGTCGTAGAGGTGGAGGGATGCAAGCAGACAGGTCAGAGGAACAGTAACCATTGAAGCAGAGATAGAAGAGAGATAAAGAAGCAGCAGTGCGGCGAAGAGACAAAGGTTGAAGGGAATCAGTAAGAGGAGGAGAGTTAATGAGACGAAAAGCCTTTGACTCCACCCTATTGAGAAGAACTGCATGTGGGGAGCCTCCCCACACATGAGAGTTGTACTCCATACACGGGCAAATAAAACCCGTGTACAAGGTCAACATATGTGCAGGGGCAAAGAAAGTTCGGAGTCGGCCCAGCATACCTAATCTCTTGGAAGCAGATTTCACAAGAGATGTAATATGTTCTATCCAAGACCAATCCCGAGAGAATGAAACCCCAAGCATGTTCAAGGATGATGCAGGACTGAGCTGGACATTATTAAACATTAGTGGGTAATCCTGAGGAAGATTTTGTCAGGTTGATAAGTGTAAGAACTGAGTTTTTGATGCATTAAAAATAACAAGATTATTTTTACCCCAATCAGAGATATGAGCCAAGTCAGACATTAGGTGTGCCATAGCCTCATCCTTTGTTTGCTGAAGTAACTGCTGAGATGGGCGTTGTGGGAACTGAATGGAAAGGTGAAGGGTGGAATCATCAGCATATGAATGGATAGGATTAGATGTACAGCTTAGAAGGTAATTGATGAATAAAAGAAAGAGAGTTGGTGATAGGACAGAGCCCTGAGGAACACCACTGTTGATAGGTCTACCTCTAATACCACTACATCTCTTGTGCACCCATTTATCAGAAACACTACACAAGATGGAATTACTTCCCACACCCTTGTGGCAAACTGCACATGACCACTCTCCCTCTCCTCTGATTGTACCCCCACCAACCGTAGATATCATTACTTTTGTTTTATCTGCATTTACCCTTAAGCCCTTGTACCCCATACCATCTCTCCACTTCTTAAATCTTTCCTCAGCCTCCTTTTCATTCTCTGCAATCAACACCAAATCATCAGCATACAACATCTCCCATGGGAGTCCATTTCTGAAGTCATGTGAGAGGGCTTCAAGCACCATGATAAACAACAAGGGACTCAAAACTGACCCCTGATGCACACCAACATTCACGGAAAACTCATCACTCAAAGCTCCATTCACTCTTACCTGGGTGTGAGCACCCATGTACATAGCCTTAACCACCCTAACCAGCCACTCTTCCAACCCTAGCTTTCTCATTGCCCACTTCACCACCTCTCTAGGGGCTCTGTCAAAGGCCTTTTCCAAATCAACAAAAACAAAATACAATTCCCTTTTCTTTCCAATATATTTTTCCTGAAGCTGTCGAACAATGAATATTGTATCAGTGGTCCCCCTACCTTGCATAAACCCAAATTGCATCTCATCGATATTCATTCTTTCTCAAATCATACCTTCTAGAACTCTCTTCATTACTTTCATTATCTGATCTAAGAGCTTTATACCTTTGTAATTTCCCCTTTCCAGGGCATCACCCTTTCCTTTGTACACATTTTCAATTACACTCTTCAGCCAATCATCTGGGACAACACACTCATATATAATCCTATTTATCAGATCAGTGACTAACCTCACCCCAGTATCTCCTGAGGCCTTCAACATTTCGGCAGTCAACCCAGACACACCTGCCGCCTTCCCCACCTGCATCCTGCCCATTTCCTGACTCACAGTAGCAGCGTCAATCAAAGGCCAAGGGTCAAACACTGGATCAGCTGGCTGTAATGCTCTCTCCATGCATCTTTAATATCTTCACTGTTCATCACTACCCTTCCATCATCATTCTTCACACACTGCTCACCTACAATGTCCCGATCATCCCTCTTCACCTGATTTGCCACCCTAAAAATCATATTTTTCCTTTCTTCATGATTTAGGTTATCAGGTAAAAGTCTCTGTGACTCAGACTTCGCCCTGTATACCTCTCTTCTAGCCCTGCGCTTGGCAGCCAAGTACTCCTCCCTGTTACCACCATTCTTCCATTCCTGGAAAAGCCTTCTTTTCTCCTTAACTGCAGCTTCTACACCCTCATCCCACCACCAAGTTACTTTATGTCTTGGTGGGCCTCTTGTTCAACCACATATTGCATCGGTAACTCTCAAGAGGTTGTTCTTAAGGGCTCTATACTGTTCATTAACGCCTCTAACTACGGCTTCCTGTTCAGCCACCAATCTCCTCATCTCACTATAAAAGGCATCCCTTACTGATTGGTTTCCCAGCTTCCATATTTTCCTCCTAGGTACATACGTCCTCCCTCTCATCACTCGTTCCTTAAGCATCATGTCACAAATCAACAGTTTGTGCTGCTGCACACACTCCTTGCTTCCTATAACTTTAACATCCCTCACTAATCTCCTATCAACCCTCCTGACTAGAAAATAATCTATCTGACTACTATTTCCCCCATGCTCATACGTAATCAACCGGCTGATTCTTTTCGTAAAATGTGTGTTGCACACAATCATGTCCATAGCCTCTCCAAACTCGAGTATTCTTTCCCCTTCTGCATTCCTCACACCATATGCACATCCTCCATGGACTCCTTCATAACCTTGATCTACTTCACCCACATGACCATTTAAATCCCCTCCCAGAACCACTACCTCATCATCACCCATACCACTTCCTTCCAAGAAAAAACAAAAACAATACAAAAGAGAACCAAATTCAAGATACACAAGATCTGTTCATTTCGAGATGCCTGGACACACTGCGTTCACTGGAGATCATAGGAAGTAGGAAATACAGACAGAGGAAGACCGTTCCAGAGTTTACCAGTTGTATAATTGAAGGACTGGGAGTAACAGTTAACTCTTGCATTAGAGAATTGGACAGAAAAGGGATGAGAGGTTGCCTCTAGATGGGTGCCACGTGCCTGTCATAGAGGTGGAGGGATGCAAGCAGACAGTTCAGAGGAACAGTAGGTAGCGATAGAAAAGAGATAAAGATGCAAGAGTGTGACAAATAGACAGAAATTGAAGGGAGCTAGTAAGAGGAGGAGAGGCAATGAGACTCCACCCTATTGTGGAGAGCAGTATGTGGGGAGCCTCCCCACATATGAGAGTTGTACGCTAAACAGGGGCGAATAAAACTTGTCTGTAAATTTCAACAACTGTGCAGGGGTAAAGAAGGTTTGGAGTCGGCATAGCACACCTAATCTCTTGGAAGCAGATTTCACAAGAGATGTAACATGTTCTTTCCAAGATAAATCTCGAGTGAATGAAACCCCAAGTATGTTCAAGGATGATGCAGGAATGTGCTGGACATTATTAAACATTAGTGGGTACTCCTCTGGATGATTTTGTCGTGTTGATAGGTGTAAGAACTGAGTCTTCGATGCATTAACCCGTCCAGTCCCAACCGGTTTTTTACCCGGCCTACCCCCAGGTCCCGACCAATTTTCGACTTTTTGTTTTTTGGCTGAAACCTTCGCTTTTATTGAGAACATCGAAAATTCATAGAGAAATCGTGATCCTGAAGTTAGAAATGTTGATACATCTGTTACTCAACCTTAAGTTTTCCTTCTTTTTTAGGGTACGTGGCTAAAGAAAATGAACTATGGAAGGGTTAACTAATTCAGGCCACTTTAAATTACGTATTTTATTTCATTTATTTGGTACGAATTTATGTGTAGTACAAGTCTATATTGGTTTTCACACAATAATATAGGCATTTATAAGCATTGTTCACTCACCCAAAACCCCAGTATATGGCACCTTCCTTTACGACATTACCACCTCATCACTTCTGTTTGTTTCTACCTCTAGCTTCTTTGTTTCTTTGTCCTCCACCTTAGGAATCACTTCCACCGTGAATTTCATCATTGGAGAGACCGTGGGGCAACATAGCTTTACTGGCCAGGTTACAGCTAACAGGTGAATTGCCCAGTGTGGGGGGGATGGGGGGGTTAGGTGGGGCCAGGCAGTATCCCTACTTGACAGCAGGTAGAGGAAGGTCTCCCACATATGCCTACCAAAAATCAGCCGTGAATGTTGAAAAATGTGCACACAATGGGCCTTGCAATTGAGTGACGTACGATGAACGTCGTTGGGTCTGACCGCAGAAAAAAGTAGCGACGTGCATCGTACGTTGGTGGGACTTGGCGGGTTAAAAACAATAAGATTATTTTTACCCCAGTCAGAGATACGAGCCAAGTCAGACATTAGGTATGCCATAGCCTCATCTCTTGTTTATTAAGTAACTGCTGAGATGGATATTGCAGGAACCAAATGCAAAGGTGAAGGGTGGAATCATCAGCATATGAGTGGATAAGGTTAGATGTACAGCGGAGAAGGTCATTGATGAATAAAACAAATAGAGTTGGTGAAAGGACAGAGCGCTGAGGAACACCACTGTTGATAGATCTAGGAGAAGAACGATGGCCGACTACAACAGCGGCTATAGAATGACCAGAAAGGAAGCTAGAGATGAAGGCACAGATACAAGGATAGAAACCGTAAGAGGGCAGTTTGTAAATTAAAGATTTATGCCAGACATGATCGGAAGCCTTTGAGATGTCAAGTGCAATGGCAACGCTTTCGCCAAAGTTCCGAAAGGAGGATGACCAGGAGTCTGAAAGGTAGGTGAGAAGATTGCTGGTGGAGCGTCCTTGATGGAACCCATACTGACGATCAGAAAGAAAGTTGTGATAGGAAAGATGCTTTAAGATTTTTCTGTTATGAACAGACTCAAATACTTTGAGACACAGGATGTTAAAGCAACTGGACGATAGTTAGAGGATTGGGGATGGTCACCCTTCTTTGGGACTGGCTGAATGAGAGCAAACTTCCAGCAAGGGGGAAAGGTACAAGTTGACAGACAAATGCGAAAGAGTTTACTGAGGCAGAGTGTAAGCACAGAAGCACAGTTTTTGAGAACAACAGGAGGGACTCCATCAGGCCCATATGCCTTGTTAGTATTGAAGCCTGTAATGGCAGAAAATACATCAGCTGAAGAAATTTTGATGTCAGCCATGAGGAAGTCAGAGGGGGGAAGTGATAGAGGGGCAGCACTGGGATCGTGTAAGGTGGAATTGGAGGAGAAAGTCTGAGTGAAGAGATCTGCTTTATCAGTTGAAGAAATAGCTACAGAGCCATCAGAGTAGAAAAGAGGAGGGATGGTTGATGAGGTAATGTTGTTAGAAAGGTTTTTGGCAAGGTGCCAAAAGGTGCGGGAAGAATTCGAGTTGGAGTGTTGAGAACATTTAGTGTGGATGAAATTATTTTTAGCAGAGCAAAGGACAGATTTAGCACAATTCTGGACAGAAACATAAGAAAGATGTGATTCAGGGGTGGGTTGGCTCCGATACTTTTATAGGCCCTCTTGTTGTTGCGGACAGCATTAGAACAAGTGTGATTAAACCAAGGCTTTCTTGCATTAGACAAAGGATATGGGAAAGGAGTGTATGCTTCCATGTCTGAATTACCTCTGTAATGCGTAAGGCACACGCAGATGGCTCCCGGCTTTAGAAGCAATGATCATTCCATGGAAAATCAAAGAAGTACTGCCTGAGGGCCTCCCAGTCTGCAGCTCCATAGTGCCACAGATGACATTTCTTTGGAGGATCCACAGGCCGAACCGGAGCGATAAGACAGGTTATGGTAATAAGGTTATGATCGGAGGAGCCGAACGGAGAGAAGATATTAACAGTGTAAGCAGAAGGTTTAGTTGTAAGGAAGAGGTTAAGTATGTTGGAGCTCTCTCCAAGGTGGTCAGGGATACGGCTAGGGTGCTGTACAAGCTGCTTTAGGTCATTAAGGATAGAAAAGATGTAGGGTTGTTCACCAGGTGCATCAGTGAAAAGAGAGGAGAGCCAAAGGTGGTGGTGAACCTTGAAATCTCCTAGAATGGAGATTTCAGAGAAAGGAGAAGTGGATAGAGTGTGTTTCATCGTAGAAGTAAGATTGTTGAAGATTTTTTTGATAGTTAGTACAATTTGGTGATAAGTAAACAGTGCAGATATATTTAGTCAGAGAATAACAGGAGAGCTGAAGCCAGAGAGTCGAGAATTCCAAAGAATCAAGTTCAGGAACACAAGTGCAAGATAGGTCGTTTTGTTTCATTTTTGATGGCTTCAACATTCTTGCATGCGTCGGCCCTGGTCACCTAATGGCGGCTCTCCATGCTGCTCGATCTTTGGCAGCCTCCCTGTTGAGTCCCTTAACCCTGAGGTCACACTTAATGACCTCGTCCCATGTCTTTCTCTGTCTACCCCTCCCCCAATATTAACACTTCTCACCCTCTGCACCCAATTATCATACCCTATCCTCTTCATATGTCCAAACCACCTCAGCCTACCTCTCCTCATCACAACACCAATGCACTCCAGTCCCATCCTTCCTCTCAACTCTTCCATCGTAAACCCAGCCCCCCCAGGCCACGCAGGGACGCACTGCACATCCACCTAATCATTGTCATTTCTGTACGTTTAAGCCTGCGAATATCCTCTTCCTTTACTGCCCAGGTCTCACTACCATACAGCATCACACTCTTAACACATGCTGCATACAAAGACCCCTTAGCATGTAAGGAGTCCTCTCAATGTTGGGAGAGGCAACAGCTTCCTGAAGTTCTTCTTGCATACATATACACAACAGCCACCTTTGGCTTTGAAATGAGTATACAGAAAGTAGGAGGATACTGAAAAGGGTTTGCTGTCAGTTGCCTCAGACAGCTGAGTCTCTGTTAAGAAAAGAAGGTGAGGTTTAGAGGAGAGGTTGTATTCCACAGAAAGAAAGTTAGAAGAAAGGCCACGAATGTTGCAGAAATGCCTGGTTCTAGGCATGTTGAGTCATCAGCGAAAGAGGGGCAGATGGTGGGGGCATTTATGGTACCCCCCCACCCCCCACCCCCACCCCCGGGGACTCCAAGGTGTGATTTAAAGTTGCCATTTGACTTTTTAATTTTGATAAGGTTGTGTAGTGTGTACTGCGCATGTAGAATGGTGTAGATAGTTAGAGAAACTTGTATTGGAGAGCATGCAGGCCTACTCTCAGTGTAACTGAAACACTGAAAAGGTTCAGCAAAAGGGGATGGTCAGTAACTATTCCTGAGGGCTGATGAAACGGAAGCTCCAGCTCTTCCTGTCATCAGCTTTCTATCCACCCTGGGAGTGCTGCCTTGCTCGACTGTTGGTACAGTCTACTCCTCATGGGTGGACAGTATCTACTTAGATTTCAAGAAGGCATTTGACAGAGTACCGCACCAGAGACTTATGGAAACTGTATCATCAATGAGGTATCCAAGACAATCCGTACTGTTGGATGCAGGATTTTCTCAGAGAAAGGGAAGTGAAAACAGTATTAAGGGAAAATTACTCACCATAGAGGGAAGTGACTAGCAGAGTTCCACCAATTATGTTTCTGTCATATATAAATGACATAGACAGTAACAATGGAAATGGAAGCCATCTGAATATGTTTGCGGATGATGCAAAAATACAAAGGAAAATTACTAACACAGATTCTTCCAGAGAGCTGATAGAGGACTTAAATAAGCTTCATTGTGGAGCAATAAATAGCAAATAGAATTTAATGTGGACACGTGCCGTGTAATTATGTTTGGTAAAAGTGAGAAAAGACCAGACTGGGATTATAAATTAGGAAGGTCAACCCTACACACATCAGAAAGGGAGATGGACCTAGGATTGATTAATTATCAATAACGGATTATCTCCAGCTGACTGCATCAGTGAGAAGTTAGGTAACGTATACATTGCACATTGCTTGCTAATATGAGAATAGCATTCACGTATATAAATGAAGACATGCTGAGAGAGTTAATAACATCATTCATCACCAGTAGTCTGGCACAAGATGATCCACAGGTATACATAGAGAGTCTTGAGGAGGATGGATGGTGAACTTGTAGAATGGAAGGCAATGATAGATTACGTGTGTGTGTGGATGAGCGAATGAGAAGACAAATGTTGGATGCAAGAGTGTGGAGAGGGTTGGGGAGTGGAAACTCTGACCATCACTTAGTGATGGCCAAGGTGAGGCTGTAAAGAAAGTTGGTGAAGAGACCAAGGGGAAGACAGGAGGAAATAGCTCCTTTGAGAAGAGTGGAGAAGTTACAAGATAGTGAGAAAATGGCAGAGTATAAGAGAATAGTGGAAGAAAGATTGGGAAGGAATGAGTTAGAGCAGATGGAATGGGTGGAAGATGTATGTAAGATTTTCATCGAAGAGATAGGCGCAGCGTGTGAGGAGGTTTGTGAAGTGAGGTGGAGATGCAGGGGTGTGCAAGGGACAGCATGGTGGAATGATTAGGTGAAACCAGCTGTGGAACAAAAGAAGAAGGCATATAGTGAATAGCAAGTGAGCAAAGGTAGGGGAGAAGATGAGGGAGAGATGAGAGAGGTATATGTGAGGTGGAGAAGAGAGGTGAAGAGATTGGTGAAGAAGAGTAAGAAGAAAGTGGATGTGGAGTTTGGCAGGAATCTGTGTAAAATGGAGGGAGAGTAAGAAATTGTTTTGGAAGGAGGTAAAGAAAGTAAGACATTGTGAAAGGGGAAATAGTAGGGGAGTGAAAGATGGGAAAATAGATTGCTGGTGGAGAAGAGAGAAATTGAGGAGATGAAAGGAGCACTTTGAGGATTTGTTGAATGTAGAGAGTGAGAGCAGAGCAAGTATAAGTGGTTGGGGAATGGCTGGGAGAAGAAGAGGTGAGAGGAGGGAGGAAGAGATCAGTAGGGCGGAAGTAGTGGAAGCATTGAAGAAGATCAAGATGGGAAAGGCCCCAGGAATTGATGGAGTGTGTGGTGAAATGCTGAAGTATGGGGGTGAGATTGTTGTGGAATGGATATGGAAGTTGTGTAGATTCGCTTGGGAAGAGGGAAGGGTTCCAGAGGACTGGAAATCAGGTATAATTGTTCCTTTATATAAAGGAAAAGGGGAGAGAGAAGTATGTGGTAACCATAGGGGTATTTGCCTTCTTAGTGTGACTGGAAAGATATATGGTAGAATACTTATTGATAGGGTTAGGCATATAACAGAGTAGTTAGTTGGAGAAGAACAAGGAGGATTTAGGAAGGGAAAAGGGTGTGTAGATCAGATATTTGTTCTAAGATGTTTAGTGGAGAAGTATCTAGAGAAGGGAAAGAAAGTGTATGCTGCCTTCATGGACTTGGAGAAAACTTATGACAGAATAGATAGGCAAGGTATGTGGAAGGTATTAAGAATATATGGAGTGGAGGGGAAATTGTTGAGTGCTGTGAAGAGCATGTACGAAGGAGTTAGGGCTACTGTGCGAGTGGATGGTGAGCTAAGTGAGTTCTTTGATCTGAAAGTGGGACTGAAACAGGGTTGTGTGATGTCTCCATGGCTGTTTAATATATACATGGATGGGGTTGTAAAGGAGGCGCAAGGTAGGGCAGTGGATGTGGGGGTGGCTCTAATGAATGAGGGCGAGATGTGGAAGATTCCTGTAGTGTTGTTTGCTGATGATACAGTACTGTTGAGTGAAAATGAAGGGGAGTTGCAAGGTTTGGTGAATGAATTTGGGACAGTGTGTAAGAAGAAGAATCTGAAAGTCAGTGTGAACAAGAGTAAGGTTATGGTGTTTGAGAGGAATGAAGTCACAGAATGCAAAGTCAGGCTGGATGGTGAGTGCATTCAAGTACTTGGGCAGTGTGATGAGTAAGGATGGAAGTTTTGGGGATGAAAAACTTGAAAGGGTACAGCAAGGAAGGAATGTTGTTGGTTCATTGAAATCAGTGATGAGAAATAGGGAGGTGAGTATGGAAGTCAAGAAGTCACTGCATGATAGTATCGTGATCCCTACCCTGACGTATGGAAGCGAGGCATGGACCTTGCTAGAGGTTAACAAGTCAAGAGTGAGAGCAGTGGAAATGAGTTACTTGAGAGGAGCATGTGGAGTGACATGGAGTGACAGGTTGACAAATGAAGAAGTGAAGGAATGTTGTGGGGTGGATGTGGATGTGGTTGAGAAGATTAGGAGAAATACACTGAGGTGGTTTGGACATGCTGAGAGAATGGAGAATGAAAGACTGACTAAGAGGGTGTATGCAGGTGGGATGGAGGGAGGGAGAGGGAGGGGAAGGCCGAGGATGAGGTGGAGTGATGGAGTTGAGAGGTATATGAGGGAGGGGGGAGTGAGGGAGAGGGAGAGGGAGGGGAAGGCCGAGGATGAGGTGGAGGGATGGAGTTGAGAGGTATATGAGGGAGGGGGGAGTGAGGGAGAGGGAGAGGGAGGGGAAGGCCGACGATGAGGTGGAGGGATGGAGTTGAGAGGTATATGGGGAAGGGTGGAGTGATCTGGGGGGAGGGTAGGCGGATGGTGGGTGACAGAGCGACTTGGAGGCATCTTGTCTGCGGCCACCCTTTCCGTGATTAGGCCGTCGGACTATAGATAGATAGATAGTTAGTCTGGAATCCTCATCTCAAAAAACACATAGAAAAGATTGAAAAATACAAAGGGCAGTGAAAAATACAAAGGGCAGCTACAAGATGGGTACCAAGCTTAGGAGATCTAAGCTACAAAGAAGGACTAGGAAAACTGAATTGACCAACACTAATGGAGAGAAGGATAAGAGGAGACATGATTATGCTATATAAATGCATCTCAGGGAAAGAGAAAATAGATATAAATGAATATATAACATATGAGGAAGCATCAGGAAGAGGACACTGCAAAAAACAACATAAAAAGATAGGCGATAAAGACGTAAGGAAATTCGGTTTTCCAAATAAGGCAATTGATCAGTGAATGCACTACGAAATGAAATAGTGTGTGCCAAAACAATTCATAAATTTAAGGATATGTATGATAAAAATGGTTTAGTACCCGTGACAGTATGAGCTTGACTCATTCCTGTAAAGATACAATTAGGTAAGAAACACACACACACACACACACTCACAGAGTAAGTCTTTGTTTATCAACACATTTTACTTCGACGCCTCGTTTTTCGCGCAAGAAAAACGTTTCCGATTTGTCTCACACTTCGTCATTTTCCAAAAAATTCGATGCTCCCAGCCAGCAGCCGATACTCAGCAGACAACGCATACCATCGGTCGGCACGCTATCCTGTTTTTTAAACAAAGAAGATGGCGACCACTCCAACTCCTTACTACAACTGTTCCAACTGTGGACTTTTTTCTCTCCTATGGGGAGGTTGAACCTCACCAAATTCGTTGTGTTAAGTAATGAAACATTAAAGATTCTTTGGGTATAGTGACAAGGTTATAGTTTTGTTAGTAAAACCACTATGAACGTGTTAGTGACGAAGCATCCATCTCTAAGCTAGGACGAATTATTATGCCTCCCATCATCATCATTACATATATAAGAATTTTTATTAATGTGTTAATGGGAGTTTTGTTGACACTTGAACATACAAACTTTATCAAATAAACTTCTTCAGTCAGTGAATGAGCAGGCATCCTCCGCCATCTTGATTGTTTTGGTCGGTCAGCTGATCTGTGTCTACTATCGAACAAATGAACAAGGCAATATTCCGACGCCTATCAGGTAAACTGGCTATAAGACTTTATTTCTTGCTTTAACATTATTTAATAGTACTTTAACTTGCACATAAACCTACCAGAACAGTAATGTACATATTTAACTTACAAATTCAGTACCAGCGCTCCCACTTTTGGGGAAAATTTCACTAGATTGGAGGAATGGTTTTAGTGATAAATCTAGGGAAATGGAAAAATTTAGGGAAATCTTGGATCAGTATCAGAAAAAAGTCCAAATTTCTGGAATGGGACACCAGTGCCATCAAAAGGGGTGATCAAGTCTATCTGTCTATCTATTGCCAGACGCCTCAATCCCAAACGGGATGGCCACAAACAAATCGCCTCCATGTCACTCTGTCCCCTGCCATTTCACTACCACGCTCCCAACTCACACCCCCCTCTCTCATATACCTCTCCACTCCATCCCTCCATCTCATCCTCGGCCTCCCCCTCCCTCTCGCCCCCTCCACCTCACTCACATACACTCTCCTCGTCAATCTTTCACTCTCCATCCTCTCCACATGCCCAAACCACCTTAACGTGTTTCTCCTAACGCTTCCCATCACGTCCTCAACCACACCACAACGCTCCTTCACTTCCTCATTTGTTAGTCTGTCTCTCCATGTGACTCCACA